>OW026523.1:33060739-33263239 GCA_932274085.1 Protocalliphora azurea | reverse complement strand
GCAAGCAGTTATAATCAACAGGGAAGCTGAAAGCAATGAGAAATTGGGTTATATTTAGAAAATAGTTAGTACTAACTAATAAATTATTAGTAATTTTTGAGAAAAGGTAATAACGATTGAAAATTAGTATAAATTGTAATTTTTTTTCTAATTAGAGCTTTCATCATTCATATAAGGAAAGCGACATAACTTGACTATAGCTCGAGTAATAGTTAGTGACGATGTACGGATGACTGCCGTACGTACATTTTTATCTGAGCCGGGGAACATCCTCTCTATTCTTTCTAATCGCCATCCGTATAGTGGTTACAAATCGCCCATCACCACTACAAGATCTCCTACCTGTATATTGTATATTAGGAATTGAGTACTTCCACTTATATCGTTTTTGTAGAGCTTTTTAGGTAATACTCTTTCCACTGGATAGAGAACTGGTGAAGTGCTTCGAGTTTTTCCCATCTATTAATAAGAGATATGTTCTGCAAGTTCTGATCTGGAAATGCCCTTAGTGGAGCACCTCTTAAAAAGTGTCCGGGTGTCAATGCCGTCAAATCCGATGGATCTTCGGATAAGGCAGATAATGGGCGAGAAGTTAAAACACCTTATATTCAAATCAAAATAGTTGAAAAAAAATTTCAAATGAAATTTGAAACTTTTTACAGCGGCTTCCAATAAGCCGCCCATGTGTGGAGAGTGAGGGGGAATAAATTTCCATTCAAAGCCATGAGCTATATCTTGAGCTACTATTTTCACAAATATACTGAATTCACGTTCGAAGCTACCAGACCTTATTGACTTTGCTGTAATTAAAAACATCAAGCGTTATCAGGTACTAGTTAGTTCCTCTTATGATCTATCGTCTGATCATTCACCTTCAATCCTCATTTTAAGAGACAACTCTGACGCCGCAGCTACAAACTTTATTTCCTATCCAAACAGAAACACAAATTGGTTAAAGTATAAAATGTATGTGAGCTCTCACCTATCACAATGCATTCCCCTAAAAAAGCCATCTGAAATCCAAATAGCTGTCGACCGATTTACAGAAGTCTTGGATTCTGCAGCAAGAAATGCAACCCCAATCACGCGGACAATTAAACGTGCTCCTTACAATACATCGACGGATATAGAGACCCTTATCAGAGAAAAAAGGAAGTTAAGAAGACAATGGCAAAACAGTCGTTCCCCAACCACTAAGGCCCAACTACAATTATGCTTGACAACTCTTCGCAACAAATTGAGACAGAACCACGAGTCTGCAATAGAAGGCTACCTAAACAGCCTAGATGCCACAAAAAACTCCAATTACAGCTTATGGAACGCTGTACGGCATATGAAATGCCCTATAACCCAAGAATCTCCATTAAGACTGGAAAACCGCACTTGGGCCAAAAACATAAATGAAAAATTAAACGCTTTCGCGAGCCACCTTGAAAAAGTTTTCACGCCACATGATGCACATACACGTTCCTGTCGTCCAATCATTCCTGATAAGGTAAACCATCCAATAAAATTTAATATAAATCAAGTAAAATCTGCAATAGAAAAAGTGAATATTAGAAAATCTCCGGGATCTGATCGCATCACAAGGTCAATGATAAGAAACTTACCATCATCTGCTTCTAGAATCTTGCTGCTCATTTTTAACGCCATATTAAGAGTCGGATACTTCCCATCCTCATGGAAGAGGTCTATAATTATTATGATTCCCAAGCCAGGAAAAGATGCTAGCCAGATTGCGTCGTACAGACCGATAAGCTTATTATCACTCCTATCGAAGCTTTTCGAAAAAATATTCGTTTTAAGTATAACCCCTCATCTAAATGAACACGACATCATCCCGGATCACCAGTTTGGATTCAGAGCGAAACATGGTACAATAGAACAAGTGCATAGAATTGTCACCCTAATTAGATCGGCGTTTGAGAAAAAGCAATACTGCTCAGCCCTGTTTATAGACATTTCCCAAGCATTTGAAAAAGTTTGGCATTATGGGCTACTCATCAAAATAACACGAATGCATCCTCAAAACACTCACAAGCTTCTGGAGAGCTATCTAACAGGCAGAACATTCATGGTAAGGTCTCAAGATAAATACTCCCCCCTCAAGAAAGTTACTGCTGGTGTCCCCCAAGGCATGCATATTAGGACCGCTTCTATATATAATATACACAGCGGATATGCCAACAAACTTGAACACGCATACCTCTACATTTGCAGACGACACCCAAAAGTCGCATCGCAAAATCTGCAGTCCCACATCAATGAACTAGAGGCCTGGCTAGAAAAATGGAGAATGAAGGTTAACCCGGCTAAATGTGCTCACTTAACTTTCACGCTCAGAACACAAACGTGCCCAGCTGTAAAAATAAATAACATCACTGTTCCGGTAGAAAACCATGTTATAGACCATGTGATAGACGCTTGACCTGGTCTCGTCATATTGAAGCGAAAATAACGGCTATGAAACTTAAAGCAGCCCAACTACATTGGCTTCTCGGTCGAAACTCAAACTTGTCTTTAGACAACAAAATTCTCTTATACAAGTCCATCATAAAACCAATATGGACATATGGCATCCAATTATGGGGTACTGCATGTGCATCTAATATCCAAAAGCTTCAAAGAAGACAGTCTAGAATATTACGACAAATTGTCTGCGCCCCATGGTATATACGTAATGATATTATCCATAGAGATCTCAACGTTCCCACTATCCAGGAGGAAATTAAAAAATATTCAATTAGCTACATCGATAAACTAATGGCCCACCCTAACTACCTCGCTCGGGGTCTGCTTCAGTTCGAAGGTCACCAGAGGCTAAAAAGAACCGATACTTTGAGCCTAACTAGAAGACATTTTTAAAATTTGAATACAGCAGTTAGTGGTTACATTGGTAACAACTAATAAACAACAAGTAGAATTAAGATTTGAATACATATTGTAAATTTCAAAAAGAAAGATTCAATAATAAAAAAAAAAAAAAAACGTTCGAATATTCTACTAGCACCTAGAAAATTTCTCCCATTGTCAGTAACTACCCTTTTGGGGGAGCCCCCGCCTCCCAACGAAACGAGCGAATGCCGCTTGGAATGCTGCCTTAGATAAATCTGAGCATAGTTCTCAATGGATAGCTTTCGTGCTGAAGCAAACGAAAATACCAACATATGCTTTTACAGAGGTAGATCTTCGTAAGGCTGAGATTTTAATTTCAAATGGACCGGCGAAGTCAATGCCTGTGTTTTGAAACTGTGGTGAAAGGGTACATCTTTCAGGGGGGAGTGAGTGGTGCCATTATCTGCGAACATGGCTGCTGTTTGTGAATAATACAAGTTTTGCAATGACATATTATCTTTTTTATTCGCGGTTTGAGACGGAAGATATAAAATTCTGTTTGTACCATTCGACACATTTGCCTACATTCGGCTTGAGAAAGAAAATAGTGTAAAAGGGTGAGGTAAAGCAATATAATAGGATAACGTTCATTGTATGGTAAAGAAATAGGGATAATCTACCATTGATTCTAAGAATCGAATTCTCATCAAGGAATGGATTTAGAATTTTGAGAGAATTTTTTTTTTTTTTTTTTGATATATCTTGATTTTGAGACAAATATTGATATTCTTCTGAACAGAAGGTTTTCTGAGATAGTATAGTAAGTTTGAATTTAACAAATTTTATTTCGCTATGGGTTAAATCATTTTGGGTAATGTGTTGAGTGGTTGGCCTAATATTCTTAATACAATTATTGATGAATCTGAATATATAACATACAACAAGTAGAGCTCTGTCGTGTGATGAAAATCTTTTTAAAATGTAGTTATCTTGGACTTCTGAATGCATCATCTGAATTTCATTTGAAGGCTGAACTATTTTTATGGGATTTTGTTTAGGCCATTCGGATGAGTGTTTATTTATTCATAATGGTCCATGTCACCATGAAAAGTTGTGGCCTACAGCCACGAGTTCCAAGATTCGCCGGATTATCATGAGTAGGCACATGTCCCCATGTTGCATTCGGCATTAATCGATGGATTTGCGAGATTCGATTTGCTTGATTATATAACATATTGTACAAGATTCGCTAATAGAACTACTCCATTCTAGGCGTGAGAGATAGTTTGTATAGGAGCTACTTTAGATTTTGCGAGCAATAAATTTGAAAATGAATTTGAATTGTATCGTCAGGTCTATATTGGAGTCAATGAGGAATAGAGATTTTTCCTATTTGCGAGAGATATATAACAAGATTATTCCAGTTATGCAGAGATTCTAATGACACTTCTTCGTCCCATTCTAACCCTTCTAACCACAGCTGTTGCATGAGTATGTTTGCTCTAATCACTATGTGTGCAAGCCATCCAGCAGGATCGAAAAGTTTCGCAACAGAGAAGAGAATTTTACTTTTAGTAATTTTTGTTGATTGTTCAATTGGTGAGAAGGTATAGGAAAATGTGTCCGTGAGAGAATTCCACTTTATACCAAGAGTCTTAGTTGTGCTTGATTTGTGGAAGCGAAGAAAATCTAAATCATAAAGCTCGTTTTTGGTAAATGGGTGAGTAACTGAGGATCATTTACAGTGATCTTCTTTAGGAGTAATGCTTTTTTCTTAATGCTTGAATGAGCTCAGGAAAGAATATCATCCACATATGTTTCCGTATGCAAAATTGATGAGGCTTTCGAGTATTGAGACTCAGAATCATTCACCAGTTGAATAAGGGTGAGAATTGCGAGATAAGGGGCGCAGTTTACTCCAAAAGTTACCGTTTTTAACTGGTAATCTTTGATTGGGCCATCTTTTTGGGGTTGGAGGAGAATTTTTTGAAAATATCTATCTTCGGAGTGTACTAGAATCTGGTGATACATCTTTTGTATATCGCCACTGAATACATATTTGTACTTTCTCCAATTTAAAATTATGGTTATCAAGTCACTTTGTAGAGTAGGGCCTGTGTAGATTATATCATTGAGGGAAAATTGGGATTTTGTTTTAATAGAGGCGTTGAATACTACTCTTACTTTTGTAGTTTTATGCTCTGAGCCTAATATTCGTTTAGAACTGCCTTATATTGGGATTGTAAATCGGGATCTTTAGACGGTGTTTTTTCCATTCTGGA
The DNA here is from genome assembly GCA_932274085.1 of Protocalliphora azurea. Classification (NCBI taxonomy): domain Eukaryota; kingdom Metazoa; phylum Arthropoda; class Insecta; order Diptera; family Calliphoridae; genus Protocalliphora; species Protocalliphora azurea. Next base: position 33,258,122 of record OW026523.1, on the reverse strand, counting down.
ATACCCTGCTTAGGCTCCAAAACAAGAAGAGCCTAAGAAGATTTTTTCGGGATATACTGCCTTGAAAGATAACCTAACGATATTGATTGGGTTAGTTGAGGGAATTTCTTCCTGTTCCCAAAATTTCTTTAAGAGAGTGTTGAGCTCTGAAGTTTCAAAAATGAAAACTGAGGTTGAAAAAGCTTGCACAGTTTCTGTTTTCATGGGATCGCTAAGTAACCAACCAAAAACAATATTATATTCCGAGGCATGACCACAAACATTTTTCCTTAGCCCATCAATGTTGATAAATCGTGCATAATTATTTCCTAGAATGAGATCTATCTGGGACCATTTATTGAAACTTGGTTCAGCAAGATCCAATTTCGTGAGTTAGGGATTTGGAATGTACGAGAAGGAAGCTGTTTAGTTACTTTTGGCAAAACTATGGCCTTAATGGGAATTCTTAAATTGTATCTTTTTGCATATAATACATTCCTTGATTTTTGATGAGGTAGTTGAAGTTGGTTTCTTACTCTTTCCGTTAAGAATGTTCGTTGAGAACCAGGGTCAATAAGCGCCCGAATCGTAAAAAGTTCACCTCTGTATTCTATTTTCATTAGAGAAGTTCACAATAAAATACTTTCGTTACGTATAGAGCAATTAGCTTGTATTTGACTTGACGTTACGGGGCGTTCAACTTGAGATTCATTTCTGGATTGTGGAATTATGTTTCTTACCTATTTAGTATGAATTTGATGGAGTTTACACGGTAAATAATTAATTTAAAGGTAAGTTATAATTAAACCTTTATTTTCTTTAACTTTTTTTTTAAGATTATGTTTAACATTTCAATGAATTTGAGTTAGAGCAAAGGTAAGTAAAAGCACGTCTCATTGTAATGAATGTAGAATAGCAAGTGTTAACTTTTATTGCAATTCAATTTTAAGAAACTTCTGTTTTTAATAGAAACGAAGTTTGTATAAAAGTTAACATTGGCTATTTGTAGCAATTAAATTATGTTATTTACAGGAATGGAAAACTTTACTTATATTAAGTATTTAATATAAAAATTATAAATAATAAAATTTTATTTTTTATTAATAATTTGTGTGTTCAAATATAGGTCCAAATTCCAAGGTTATTAATCTGCTGGACGTAAGTATTTAGAGGAATAGGGGTGGGCGGTTGACACTCCTATTAATACAGACCCTATTCCAACCATTCAAACAGTCCAACATAATAATCCAACATTCTTGCTGACGATGCACAACAAATAATTAGTGCATTAACTGAACTAGGCCAACAAACTAAATCCAACTTGCTGACAGTAAGTAACGGAATTGGGGTCAGTCTGCTTATGCTGATTAAACACTTTTATACAGAAATTTTAATATATAAAGAAAGAATAAATTGTAATTTAGAATTATTCTTAATTATCATTGACTTAAAAAATTTAACGTTTTTTCAAGCGATTTTTTTTTTTATTGTTTTGGATCCCATTTTGCCTAGGTGATACCTAATTAACTATTTTCAATTCGCTGATGTGAGCGGTACGAGATTTCTTTTTGCCTTCGCTTCTTAATTCTGCTATAACTGGCGATATTAAATGATTAATTACGTAGGTAGGTAGATAAGGGTTGCACAGTACTCGGAAGAGTTCCTGTGCGTCCACTCGGAGACTTAGAGGTCCATTGTGAGTCACTTCGTAGAATTTATAGAAAAAGTAGAAAAAGTGGTAGTAGTGTTAGTGTGATTTTGAGAAGGAAAAAGATTAGAAAGCTGAGATCAAGAAAAGAACAGAAAAGAATAGAAAAGACTTGGATAGAAGGAAAAATACTACCGTCCTATTTCGTTCGCTCTAAGCTAACGACACCCTCTTAGCCAGCCTATTCCCATAACGAATCCTATCAAGCTACTCTCGATATGTTATTCAATTCGTCAACGAATCGACTGCCTAGCCATTTCTGCCTACTTAGTGGTAGACATGGACAGTGACATATAATATGCTCCACCGTCTCTATCTCCTCATTATCTTTGCATATCCTGCAAAGACCGGAGGAACCTATCTCCCAGTTCCCTGTCATTCCCCCTATGGAACAATGACCTGTTAGAATACCTATCTTAGTTTTCAGTTTCTCCTTTTCATGCCCAATAGTAGATTTGTATCTGCTGTATCAACTTAAGGCCATAGGATCCTTGATAATCTGCAGTCCGTTCTACCACATCATGCAGCGCACTCTCAACAGATTTACCCTTTATATAAGCATGCTGAGCCCCACTAATGATATGGTTGTCAATTGTCATCCTCAGATAAAGATCGATCAATCTCTCTAATATCTTCAATGGAAAAGACGATAGGCTGATCGGTCTGAAATCTTTAGGTTTCGAGTGGTTCGTCTTGCCTGCCTTAGGTATAAAGATTACCTTAACCTCTCACCACCTACTTGGAATATATCTCCTAATAAGACATACACTAAAAAGCTCTGTAAGAAGTGTTAGTGCCGTATCGTTGATATTCTGTTGCATGGCTGGAAAAACACCGTCTGGACCAGGTGACTTGTAAGGTTCGAAGGTGTTCACCGTCCATATATCTTATCCATCAAGAATATGTCACCGACTACTTCACTAATTTCCCTATCAGATATACATTCCGAAAATCTAAAGATTCGCCCTGCCTGTGTATCTGCTTCTAAGTTCCTACAGCCTGGAAAATGAGTTTCCATAAGTAAGTCTGGATAACTCATTTAGAGAGTCGACGGACTCACAGTAGTTCCTCCATGAGTTCCTCTATGCTATTTTTATGTCTGTCTTATACCTATTAAAACTTTCCCTGTAGCTTTTCCAATCCTCACACTTACGTGTTAGTTTTGCCCTATTGAACAGCTTCCTGACGGTTGACCTTTGGCTCTTAAGTTCATTGATTCACCATTTAGACTGTTCCCTCTTTCCCGGAAATAGTACGGGTCAAATTGGTTCATAACTATTCCTAACTTTCTCTGTGAAACCCTCCACTAAGCTCTCAACTCCCTCTGATGACAATTGCCATCCTGGAGCGTCGTTTAGTTCTCTATTCATAATGGCCATAAAGGAGTTCCAGTCAGTTCTTCTGGAGTTCCTATATGCTTCTCCTTTTGATCCCGCGAAATTTAAACTGAAGGATATCCCATTATGATCCGAAAAGAAACATTCACTATCTACCCTCCAGTTCGTAACGTAATCGCTCCTAAAGTTTGTCAGTGTTATATCTATAACTGCCTCCCTATCCTTAGTTCTGAATGTGTGTGTGTTACAGATAAAAAGATTGTTAGTAGTTATAAAATTAAATACTGAGTCACCTCTCTCATTAATATCAGCGCTGCCCTATTGGCAGTGGTATGCTTTAGCATCGCAACAGAGTACGAGATGTACGCCTCTTCTCTTTGCGTACTCCGTTAATTTCTTCACCATATCGCCCGGTGGGTTGGCCGCATCGTAGGGCATATATACGAAGGCGAGTGCGAGTTTTCTTCCGTCTCTCTCCTCTGTGTACTACCGTTAGGTCTCCATTGCTGAAAGAATGAAAATTTATAAAATTCAACTCATTCCTAGTCAGTATACACGTTCTTACCTTACCCTCAGTGGATGGCACGAAGACACTTATCCGCATACCCTGGTGTTGTTGATCCAGGGCTCTTGGATTAAGGCCACTTCCAGTAAGGTTCATTGCTAATTCGATTGAAGCTGCTTCACAGTGATGCAAGTTAATTTGCACCATTTGCAGCCTTGTTCATACTGTCAGATTTCGGATACCAGATCCTGATGGTGCCCAGACTGAAATTGGCAATTTCCTCCATCGACTCCAATTTCCTGAGAGACTCCTGGTCTATAGCAAACCTGAAGTCCCTTCAGAGGTTCTCTTTACAAGTCAGAGAAGCTAACAACTTCCATTGACTTGTATCCAGACCCTCGTTCTGGTTGGCCAATACTGTCAGTATAGTTTCCAGCGGTTTTATGGGTGGAGGAATCCACACTGTCACTACTGGCCTCACGGGTAACTCAGATGCGAATATCACATCCAGCTTCGCCTCTGGACAAAGGTTGCCACACTTGACAATTGTGGCCTTGAGAAATTCAAACGATTTCTTATTCCCACAATTGACAGTTTTGGCTCCCTTTGACCAGTCCGCACCTTTGAAGGACACTTCATCTGGTCTTTCCTTCATTAAGGCGATCTCATCGATGAGCCTATCTTCAATCGACCTCCATATTCGTCCCATCTGGGTCAGCACGGTCTACGACAGCCGTCTGAAGATATGCCGGCTTTGTCGACTCCTTCGCCTTTTTCGAGGTAGAAGGCTTGTCGCCACCAGATCTAGCTCTTAATGACTTCAGTCGAGCAGTCGAGACTGGTTGGTCATCGCCAGATCTAGCTCTCTTAACGACCTCCTCACGGTGATCTTTAAAAGAGCTGGATGGCTTATGACCAGCCCCAGTTCCAGCGTTCTTTATCATCTTCTTTTGAAGACCTTTAAGAGAGCTGGGAATTTTGTTTGCCGCACCTTTCTTACTTGTTTTACTTTTCGAGGGTTTGTCGTCTCCAGGCCTGGCTCATTTAGTGAATTATTCACCAGAGTTGGCGGATGGTTTACGATCAGCCCCCTGTTTGGCGATGATAGGCAGCTTCCTATCATGGACTCCAATGCGACCTCTGACACGGTTCCTGTACTCTCACGAGCACTTTCCGGAACGGTGTCAAACATCACATTTAGTCTCTCAGTATAAGACATTCCCAAGATATCGGTGGTAGAGCCGTACATTTTTCCAAAACTAATTGCACTCTTCCTATGATCTTGAACTTTAATCATGGTGATTTCGTGTTCCTCATCAGAACCAAGGGAGAGATCCTCCAATTTCTCCGTAGTGACTGTCTCCCCGAGGGAGTCTCTAAGTGAGCCCAAGAGGTCATCTGTTTCGGCTAGTTCACTCAATAACCGTCCCTCCTGAGCAATTTTGTCACTGCGAACTCTTAAAAAGTCAGAGTCAGTGTCCAAAACTCATATTGAATCTACCTTATCCTTCTCCACATCCTTAATTTTATAAATTTCTTGACTAATTTTGGTCCCAGATAAAAATGAACGTTCTAAGTAGACCATCTCGCGCAGTGACGGCATACGCGGACTAGGCTAAAGACTAGACTAAAGAAATTACAACCAATCCTTGCCATGGGCGTTGGAGGGGATCTGTTAGCGATTAGTTTATTTAATCACTAACTAACCGTGCAGATCCTCGGCACTGCTATTTCTCGAGAACTTCCATGAGTTTCTAGGTTTAGATGTAATGCGTAGAATCCGACTATAGTCAGTGCATGGGGATCTGTAACCGGTGGTAAGTGATCTCCAATCTACTAACTACAATCCCATCAGAAACCTTACATCCGAAACCCCCTATCCGCCATCTGGGGACGCATTCGATGGGAGTAAGCAAGTAAAGACTCCACAAGGATGAATTACGTAAGGACCTTCAAATTTTGGAGCCAGTTTAGCTGCGAAATTATACGCCACGCTGGACAAATAGAACTCTTTCACCCAAACGAGTTCTCCAGGTCTCGGTTTACAATTGCATAAATTATTATCGAACCGGTCTGTCATCTTTGAGAACTATTTTATGCTCAGCTGGGTTTGTTGGACCATTAACATGTGTGAATTTGTCTAACTCCTCCTAGAAACTTCCTTATAACTTCTTCTTCACCGGGCTTGCTATAACGTTTTGCTTCAACTACCTCCTCTGCAACAGCTAGCTAAAAAGCCTAAATTTCCCTACCTCCAGATTACATCTTTTATCATCTAAACGCACCTCTACACCAAGAACCTCCCTCACGTCCACTGTTGCACCATTTGCTAGACTGATGCTGTTCTCCACTAAAATGACCACCCTGTATTCTCTTAGCTGCTCTGCCACACTCTCACTCATGTAATTTTTGAAGCCCCTGTGTCTATAGTCGCCTCCTTTTGCTGGTTCCCTATTAAAACATCCGCCAGCAACCTCGTCTAGGTCTGTCGGAGCGAACTTACTGGTGCAAGAATTGGTTGTTGCGGGCCGCGTTCTCTCCTTGCTGTTTCCTGCATGTCATCGACTGCACTCCCTCGTACTCACACCTCTTCTACCACACTGTCAACAAAACAGCACAATTTTGTTCGATAGGTGTGACGATCTTGTTCGCATCTCTTGCAGGCAGTTGTACTATGCTGAAACTACCTGATGCGTGCTGTCACCTCGTTGCTGAGCTCGAATGAGCTCTTCCAGGAAGTTAAAATCTCTTCTTCGGATATACATTTGATAATCTAATTTCTAAATATTCGGTCCACTTGTTGCTCCGAGTTGTACCTTGCGTATCTCATCATGTTTTAAAGCTCACTCGTGGATTTTGCTTCAAAATAGCTAGGGGAAAGAAAGAATCTTAAGAAGTCATCACGGAAACCCTTCCAAGTTTACCACTGATGTTTTGTTGTTGCTGTACCACAATTTCACTTGATTTTTTTTCCAAAAAATGTCCTTGCTTGGGCACCAATGTAAGAAACCTCCGGTTACCCAGATTTGCAGCTGGGGTAAACTCAGTCGTGTCCACATAAATAAATAATACTCTTCTTATTTTAATATTCTACTCTTGTTTCTTTATTTCTTATTTTTTCTTTTTCACAAATTTTATTTTTTGAGTCACTTGCAAATTGGAAGCTTCTTTGTTGAAAAGTGCTATTTCGTGAATACTCTGAGTTGTCTCGCCGGTTCTACACCTCCTATTTACTATCTCCTATTGATTCTCTAATCTTGGATGTAATCCGAGATTTCTTTAGAATCTGTATTTTGTGAGTGAAAACTTCCAAGAAAATATTCTATCACTTGGCCCTGAGCAGTGCTTATCTCCTACCACTTCAACCAGATTGTAAATCTTGCTGAAGCTTTTAATCTCACTGATTGTAAATCAAAATAACCTTTGTCGAATTGATATAATCAATTCAACTAACTTTATTATTTTTCCCCTAACACTGCTCTGTTAATTCCTCACAACGTCTGCCTTGTTAGCTGTCCAGCACCCAAGAGAGAAAAAGGATCCATTGTAACTTTATGCTGACTTATATAAATTCAGGAGCAAGACCTATCGCTCGTTTGAGCAGGCCATTAGTTTAACACGGCTACGATACCATCCGGTATCATCGCATTGGGGAGAGGGTCCGGGGTTCTCCTATATAACTTTCCATCAGCTTTCTGCGCACTAAATCCCAATTTGCGTGGGAGATAGCGCAATCAACGTCGCTCCTGTCGATGACAACACATACGCCACTTCAGTAAACGATTTGTCCATCAGGTTATAGGGCTTCGTATTACTTGATTAGTATATTGTGAATATGAAAAGAAAATTTAAGAGAGTTTTCGCAAATAATAAATTACCCAAAACACCTGTTGCAAACCCTTTATTTATATTGCCAACACTGATCCATCCTATAAGCCCTAGCAGCATTGCGTTGCTTTTTATTTTCGTAAAAATAAACCAGCAGATTTTTTTTTTTTTTGCTGTGCAAGTCAACCTCCAATAAAACCATTTCATTTCTAAATCGAAATTGTAAATCATTTATCTATAATATAACACGAATTTAAAGTGAATCATCCACATTTTGCGGAATTTGATAACTTCAAGTACATAAGAAGAAAATATTTATGTTACTTCAAACACACATTTGCTAGCACATGCTCTAAACTTGGATGAAAATTGGGTAGTTGGATTATAAGATATTTCATTTTTGTTAATGGATAAACAATGTAGAAATAATGAAAATAATGTTAAACGTAAAAATCGAAACATTTCAAATATCGATATACAATCTACGGAACATGGACTAACAAAGTTACAAAAAAGGGTACAAATAATGAATATGATGATATTAAATTAAAATTTCATGAATTTTTAGAAAAATCTGATGATACTCCAAAAACAAATTTTGTTGCAGAAGAGAAAGGTAGAAAACATATATATAATCTAACAAAGAATTTGTTCCTCATACTAGCAAACATGAATTGGAAAGCATAGAAAAAGATCCCATTTTAACAACAACTAACCGCATTTTACACAAATCTTTAAATGCATTTTCAGATAATATAGCTCATTATTTTACTAAAGCCTCTTCACCGGACGTAAATGAAGTTATATTTATTTATACTGATATAATTAAACCTCGACATGAAGGAAATAAAAAAATTAAATGTTTGAAAATATTTTCAATATCATCGTTAAAATACTATATTAATTTAGAATATCATTATAATATTTTCTTATTGAATCTTATAACATTAAGGACAAACAATAAATGTTAATGAATTAATACCAGTTTATTCTACTCTACGCTTTAAAAAATTTATAAAATGATAAATCATTTTTATTGTAACCATGGATGTGTTGTGTACAAATTATTATAATAATCAGTCTGGAAATAATGTTAAAAATATTGGTGAAATGGTATTCATCTTTATTCTCACATTTGGAGCCACTGCTGAGGACGTGGTTAAATTATTTAAAAAATAAATCATTAGATATTGGAAAGGAAATTTTAGAGGAAATCAGTGAAAGATATTCTATTTAATCAAGGGAGAAAAATTAAGAATTATATTAAAGAATTAAAATAATGCAGAAAAGTAAAGGAAAGCATATAAAACTTACACATTTAGAACAAAAGCCGCATAACAAATCAAAATGTTGTAGAGAGAAGAAGAAGATATTTTTGGAAATTTAAAATGTCGTTTTTAGGTATGAAAAATGTGGAGCTTTTTGGAAAACTTCATGTAAATCTATTTAGTCACCAAAAGTACTTCATAATGTCGATCTTAAGGTTACATTAAATTTAGAGAACGTAAAAATACATGAAGCTAATTCATACAAAAATCATCTAACCATCAACATATTAATGGCACATCATAATGTATTACAAAGTAAAAATGCAATTTGTCTATATAAGAGAGTAGAAATTAAGACATTCACTTTACATCCAGGAAACCATTCATTATATTTAGATAATATTATACTGGGTCAATTACCAATTTTTTGAATGGTGTATAACAAAGCTTATACTGAAAATAGAAGAGAAAATCCATATAACCTTCAGCCTTTTAATTTACAAAGTTTTAATTTGGTTGTTAATGGCGTACAACTTCCAGCACAGTCAATATAATTTAGCTATAAAATATAGCTAAATAACGGGGAAATATTAAGCACTCGTGGCTATCAATCCATCATTTTGATAAAGAAAGGTACCGGAATCCATCATTTTGATAAAGAAGATCAAACTACATAAGAACAATTTGATAGCGGATATTTTTACTAGCTTTTAATTTAACAACAGATCATAATAATAATTCTAGGATATTTTTGAAAACCTATTATAGAGACAATTACCTGTTTAGGTTAAGTTAGGGCAGCTGTAAATGTAACTATACAGCTCACTTGGATCCTGTTGGTGCCGTTGTATTACCCTAATGGATCATGTCCATCTGTTTTCACATGTCCGAAAATAGGTTCAAACCGAACCAATCTGACGCACGAACAAAAGATCTGATTCATCTAACATCAATTGCAGAGAGATTAGATAGTCCGTGCATATACGGAGTGCTAAATTCAGCAATTTTTATATTCGCAAGAGCAAGACAGTGACAAAGAAAATCTGATTGGTCTAACATCAATTGTCTCTTCCTCCTCCTCGTTAAAACAACTTCTACAATGGTCGCTAAAAGGGAGTCCTAGTCTCCTAGCGTGTACACCAGCAATCCAGTGCCCTGTAATAGTGGCTACAAGTGTTCGTAGCTTGGCAATCCCATATCTGTCTCGAGATGAACATGCAGATTCGTTTGTCCATCTTTCTTGAGCTATTCTGAAAAAGTACTGCAATATCATTAATCTGCAAGATGACAGCGGTATGCCAACTAGTAGGTCCGTTTCTTCACTTTGAAGAAGGGAACCAGTTCTGGCTAAATCATCCGTAGTAATATTTCCCGGGGTACTTGAATGCCCCCTTACCCACACCAATTCTAGGTTAGAACGCCTCGCCATCTCATTTACAGATGTCCGGCATTCATGTACCAGCCTGAATGTCGAATAGACACCCAAGAGACTTAATCGCGGGTTGACTATCGGTACAAATTTGAATATCCACTCCAAATACTCTACAGTACATTAGCCAATTTACCGCTTACCTAATGACTGAGATCTCCATTCGAAGAGCAGTGCAGTTATCCAGCAATTTAAAGGAGATGTTCCTCCTATATGCAGGAATAAAGACACCTTCCCAACCCCTTCAGAAAATTTGGATCCGCCAGTGCACAGTGGGGCGGAATCGAAATTTTTTGGAAATAAACCTGTAACTTCTGATCGGCTGGTTGGATTTTCATGAAATTTGGTATAGGCATAGCAGAGAAGTGTGCAATGTTAAGTTTGGAAGGGGGCACAACAAACCCCTCAGGGGCGGAGCTAAGGGGGCTCAAAGTTAGGTACCTCTGACATAAAAAATTTTTAATCGCTTGCAAAATTTTTGTTTCTCGTCCGATTTCAAATATTTTTATATATTGTTGTAGGCCCTAATAAGACCTATAAAGAACATATGTACATATCCTATTTATCTCTTACAGTTTTCGAGTTATTTGCGTTTGAATTTTTAAGCACCATAATTTTGCGTGTTCTTGGTCCAGTATGTATCCTAGTATTTCCGACCGATTTTATTAGTTTTTTTCTTAACTAGTTAAAGAACAAAATTATGTATTGAATGAAAAAATTTGAAGTCGATATCTTTACCGAGTCCAAAAATAAACGATTTTGAATTTGAAAATTGCAAAAAAGACGACTTTTTGTGTTTTTTTAGCCAAAAAAGTATCTACACTCTTTTTTATCTAAAATAAAATTTTCTTTAGCAACATATAACAATTTTGCACTTTTCTGAAAGGTAACTTCACAGAGATGACCTTAACAAGCCCAATAACTCAATTGGTCATGGTACATTCCCTCCCGAGTTCGCACCATTTTATATGAAAGTTTTGATTTTAGACCATATTTTCTCAAATCCCAGTATATCATTAAGATATCTTTATAAACAAATATGTTATTACAGTTTAAAAATCTCTCCTTTTGTTTGGTTAATTTCTAAATAGCGAAAGAAATTTTAAAGATATGTATTCCAAAAAATTTCGATTCTGTCCCAATGTGCAGTGTAAACCTCAATCGATCCTTCTCTGATAGTGGAATCAGCTGAGATGGAAACTTAGAAGGCTCTGTCCAGAAAGTGTTTGGGAATACAATAATCAATATTGTCACGAATGTTATCCGAGATTCCCAAAATGGTAGCATGACCATAGCTTCTACCGTTCCAAGCACGTATAGTACTGAGGCAATTCGCTGACATGATGGCGATTTGTTTGGCCATTAAATTCACTGGCATCCAGTTCATCAGAACGAATAATGCCTTGAATGGTGTTGTACGTAGCGCACCTGTAATTAGTAGCGCTGTACTACGCAGGACCTTTTCGAAGATTCCGCAAAAGGTTGACTTTTCCATCGCTTTGAACCATACTATCGCTCCATACATAAGTGTAGGCTTGATCACCATGTCGAAGAGCCATTTTGTAATCTTAGGATTTAATCCCCAAGGTTTCCCTATGGCCTTCCTACACATATAAATGACAATGTTTGCCTCTGAAGCCCTGACCTGGAGCCAGGACCGTTTAGACAGTTTATACAGATATAATACCCAGATACTTCGCACTGTCTGACACCTTTAATTCAACTCCATTTAGGCAAGGGAGTGGGAAAGATGGTATTTTGTATCTCCTTGAAAAGAGAACTAGTTCCGTCTTTCCAGGATTCACGCTAAGGCCACTAATTGTACTCCATTTACTGAGTAGGCCTAGTGCATTTTGAAGGCGGTGAGATATGGTATCCAAATATTTTCCAGATACGGCCACCGCTACATTGTCCGCATTCGCGACGGTCTTGAACCTCAGGGAATCAAGTGGAGATAGAACTCCGCCCCTGAGGAGTGCCTCTATTTGCTACCCTATATATGGTAGCCGCTCCCATAGTGGTTAGAAGTCTCCATATGATGCCAATAATCGACTGATGTATATTCAGTCTTTCCATTGCTATTTTAATAGCATCCGGGGAAGGACGATAGACTAATAGGTGTGAAGTCCTTCGGTCTCGGTTCGTTTTTAACTGCTTTTGGGATAAAGACCACTTTACATCTAGTCCATGAGTCAGGAATATAAGAGCATAATGAGCAAGCCGAGTATATCCGAATCAACCATGGAACTATAATATCAGCATTATAGTGTAGTTCTACAGGTATAATGCCATTTTGGCCGGGAGATTTAAACGGGGCAAAGCTGTTCAGAGCCCATCTCAGTTCACTTAGATCTGAAACTGTCGCACAGTGTTTAGATTTCATATAAACATTGGCCTAAAATAGAAGGAGTCATCGCAGATGAATGAAAATTGGCATAACTAATTTTCGTAAGTAGAAAAGAAAAAATACAAAGGTTTGTGGAAATTGGGGCGGGGACAGGTCCACCTCCCGTATATCTCGAATTATAAAAAATACAAAACAAGTTTGATGGTAAGAGAAAAGGGATAGGAGATAAAACGATACAAAATAAAATTATTAATGAAATTTATTACATTATTAGTATTTTACATTTTCAAATGTTAGTTTTATTATATTAAAAAGGTATATAAGTAGGCGAACAACATATTTCACTCATCACTATCACTCATATCAGTTTCCGATTCCTCCATCAATTCATGACTAGGTATTACACTTGTGCAAGTTCCTTAATCAATTGCAAATAATTTTAAATCTCTCATATCACACTTTTTTAAAAACTGTTTCTGACTATAAATCGAAATCAATGGTTCTGACTGCAGGATTAGATAAACTATGAGGTCCTTATTAGTGTCAATTCGGCATCCTTTTCTAGTATCCTTTTCTAGTATTGCATTTCTTATAATCTTGTGACATGATTCTATAGCCCCCTCTTATAACAAACCAATAGGAATAGTAGAATACTTAATGTAATCAATGCCGTGAATTAAAATTTTGTGTACTGTTGCTGGCATATAGTACCAAGAATACAATTTGAAATATAATTGTGCAGTTTCTTTTAAAAGTATTTCAAAACTTGCCACTGGACAGAGTTTTATCTACACCCGTTATTTGAACAGAATGTTCTACATTTGAAAAGAAACGACTAGCCGTATTTCCATAATTAGACGTTCCATAACCCGTTTTAACCTTATCTATTATCAGCCCCATTTCATTTTTAAATTGTTCTTGTATATGCCTTTTCCTCTCATCTACTTTTTCCTTCATTTCTTTCCCGGTTACTCTCCATGTTTTAATGGGTTGCTTGTACGCAATATGTAAAATACATTCAAAGCATTTTATCCATGCATGAAGTGTCGACATTCCATACTGGTAGCACTCCACAGTTAATTTCAGTCGGTTTTGCTCCACATAAAACACAATTCGAACAACTTTTGTTGCCACCTAATACATTTAAAACTGCTCCGTCTATCATTGTCAATTTCATTTTATAACGTTAAGATTTTTGTTCTTATAAAAATATGTGTCTAAGCCATCAGTTTCACTTTGAATGCTTTCCCTTACCGACCTAATTACATATGGACTCTCTTTAGTAAATAATATTTTTAGAGGTCTACATAACCTCCATTATGAATGTCTATCGTTTTGCCATACCACTTTCTCATCTGCCCAGTCTAACAAACGTAATGGAACAAATGAGGCAACAAATATAAATTCATCTGTAGCATCTTTGTTCTCAAATTTTTGTTTATAAACACTATGACCACTACTACCATCAAATCCCCATTTGCACTCAAGAATTAAATCGTTTTTGATTTCAAAATCATACTTATTTAAAATGCTGATAGCTGTTTGGTCTAGCATTTTTTGCAATGGGATTTCTGCTGAAGTTTCTGATATTTTAATATTATCCGGGATAAATTTCTTTTTAGCTTCTAAGATTAGATAATATGATGGGAAACAATTTTGGTGAATAGAGTTCAAAACTTTTCTCATCATATTGTATTGCCTAACAGAGAGATCCATATCAATATATAGGGCTGGAGCTTGCTCCACTGATAATTTTTTAACAATTTTTTCATTAGATATTTTTCCTGCAGCTCTAGTTATAACATCCGCAAAAGTTGATGCCACAAGTTCTTCAACTCTCCTCCTTTTAGTCCGTTCCGATGCTTCTTCATAACTTATATTGGGGCGTCCTCTACCGCAACTTGTACTTGAAACCTAATAGGATCAATTCAATTATATGTTTATCAATTAAATTCTTCACAATGTGAAAAATAACTCATATCACAAAGTTCTTCATTAAATATTTCATTGTCTACCAGCAACTCAATTCAGCTTCGAATCTACTTCTTGTACGGGAGTGTTTATTCCAATAGTTATTGAGTTTTAAAATCATAAAATTTTTTTTCTGTTCCTCATATTCTATTAATACCCTCTCCAAGTGATTTTCAACAAATTCTTTAATTTTATTTACCACACTACATGTTTTATATTGTTTTAAAACAAGCCACTGTTCGAAAATATCACGAATATGAAGAGATGTTGACACTAAAAAAAATTCGACGAAAAAATTCGAGCAAGTCGGGGTAGCTGAAATTTATATATGTTAATATACATACTTGTAGCTTTAATATATAAAAAAATTGGAAAAATATTTTTTGATGTTTTTTTTAATTCACTATTGAATTTTAGTTTTGTTGAAAAATCTTGACTTTATATTATAATTGTCTTTCTGCTAACGATATATTTCATATGATCAAAAATTTTAAACAATAACAGTGTTGTATTTTCAACCAGATAGCAGAGTTGCATTTTGAATCAATTTTTAAGCGACCGTTAGCAAAAAAATGAAATTTACTATTAGAAAAATGTTAAATTTCAGTAGAATTCTTTGAATTTACTATGTTGCATTAAAAAGTCGTACTTTGAGCTGTTATAACTCAAAAGTTAATCAACATTTTTCATAAATATTTTGCATATAGACTAACTGAAGTGTTTTCTATTAAAATAACAAAAAATCAAATTTAAATTCTTACATCAATATAAACCATTTTTGGCCATTCTCGTTACATTGTGTGTCGCAGGGATCTCCGTTATAGGGAGGCTGCCAGGAAAATGCGTATCCATTAAGACATCTAAGGCCTCATGGTTGCTTATCGTCCAGCTGACTCAAGGTTTCTGAATGTAATTTGGGACAGTAGGTGTGGAAGCCAGGATTTTGCGTTAACGACTATTCTCGGAATGCCTTCCACGCCGCTAGAGAAGACCTTCTAAGATTTGCGTTTCGCATTTCTAATCAGGGTTTTAAACCTGTTTACTTAGGATTTGTAAGCTGACCAGTTTACCAGTCTCTTAGCCTCATTTGCGAGTGTCACCTATTTCGGAGTTCCACCAATGTGATTTACTCCTTCCTTTGCAGACCTTCGGTCTGCATGCTGCAAAAGTCGCTTTGTCAAATCTATTTGTTAGCAATTCCACAGAAGACTCAATGTCCTTCCGATAACGAATAGTCGAGGGTTCAAGAGGAATTGGGACAGAATGTCATATATCCGTTTAGTTCGTTTTCCTCCTGTTTTGAGTCGGGGTTTCCCTTGGTAAAGAGACTTTTATAGTGATCAGAGAATGAGCATTCTCCACAAACTTTTTCACCTACAATCCAGGTTTCTTGGACAAGTGCAAGCTCCTCGCCTCTTTTAGCCATCCGGAGCATCAACGCAGCCAAAGCTGCTTAATATTAACTTGTGTTATCTTCACCATTGTAATTTATGGGGGTGATTGTGACGTTGCCGTCATCTTGGTCCGAGTCTAAGAAGGCATCTTCGTCAACTACTTCGTCCGCCCGTTCAAAAAAATCACCCACGAATTCAGAGTTTAAATGGGTGTCTTTTTGAGCGAAAGAGCTAGTAATCTCCTCACATGACTTTTCCATCGTCCTGAATCGGTCTGTCTCGGTCCTCGCCTCGAAAGACCTCTAGAAAGATAGACTAGAAGCCATAGTATATCTTTCCAGGGACTCCTTATTCATGACGATAAATGTCCTCCTACATGCTCCGTCGGATTCCAATCATTTGTGGGGATCTCAGGGTTACCGAACCGAATGAATTCCAGAATCTCCTCTGGTTTGGACGGTTCGCGGGTCATGGCCCTAGGCCGACGTGGAATATCGTCAATAGAGACCACGTCTAGACTAGCGCCTTCCCATAGGCCTTCCAAAAGAACGACCGCTTGCTTCAGGAGGATAACATTCGGCATCATCGCATTGGGAAGAGGGTCCGGGGTTCTCCTTTAGAACTTTCCAGAATACTCCCATCAGCTTTTTGTGCACTAAATCCCAACTTGCAATCAACGTCGCTCCTATCAATGACAGCACGTACGAGATGACCTTTGCCCACTTCACTAAACGATTTCTCCAGCGGGTTATAGGGCTTCGAATTACCTGTTTAGTATATTGTGAATTTGAAAAGAAAATTTATGGGAGTTTGCTTTGTCATTCGACCATGAGCATATTTTAAAGTGTAATCCGTATTTAGATTTCCAGTAATATTCAGAAGTTCTAAATACTCTTCCAGTATTTTTTGAAGATCAAAAAAAAATGTATTAAAAGCCGCAACAATATCGGCATTTGTAATTTTATTCGAATTAATTTTTGTTCTTCCTTTTAAAACGTAGAATAATTGATTAAAAAAATTTACTTCAGATATTTATATCTATTCCACATCACATTTTTATGAAGAATAATTAATTTGTTTTTTACTCCAAAAGTTTTTATATAAATTGAGTGTCGTTTTATATATGTCTATAATTAAAATTAATTCTCATTTTTAAAACAACAATTATATATTTCAAAATTCGTCCTCTAAATTTCTAATGTGGTTTTGTCGTTGGCTGAGGTAGTTCAGTTATGTCCAGAATCGACTTACGGGATCCACGAACCTTAAGTGAGAACACAATTGGTTTACCCTTTCTGGGGTTCAAATATACAGTGTATCTTTATTTAATAATTCAGTGTTTTAGATATCGATAATAATAAATATTTTTAGTGTTAGTTAAATTAATAACAGCACGATGATACATAGGGATTCAGTCGGGTACTTCTCAGGTAATTCAGATTCTGTTACCAGTAGATGCCGGGTTGAAGAGTCGGTTTACTCGGGAATTATGAAACAAGCCGGATCGTTTTTGATACTTAGAGATATCTTACGAATACTGATTTAAATAATACAATTCCTTAAAACTAGATTACAACATTCAGACTTAATCTAAAGAAAAACAGTCAAACGAAGTTGCTGTGCCAAAACAGTCAACCGAAGTTGCTGTGCCAAAACAGTCTACCGATGTTGCAGCGTCAAAGCTAACAACCTAATTAATGGTATCAGAAATAACTACCAAAGTTGTAGTGCCAAAATAGTCGGAGCAAAGCCGCTGTGTCTGAAACAGTCAACCGAAGTTGCTGTGCAAAGTATGCCCCCGACGCTCACACTTTATCCGACTATACCCAACAAAATCAAATATACCCTCATTAATGTCAAAAAACTTGCATTAATGAATAAACCAAAAAAAACTCAAACACCAAAAATATCTAAGGCATCAGTTTTTAATTTCACCACAATTAAAAATGCAAAATAAAAATTAAAATAATTTTTTTTTTTTCCTCCCTATTAAATTGTTTTTTAACAGTACTACATATTATTATACAAAAATAAATACATTGGTTTTCAATTTTATAAAATGCAAAACAAAAAGCAAAAGAAAACATTACAAAAATGAATTCATTGGTTTTCAATTTCTTAAAAACAAAATTCTCTTCAAAATTCCTCCTCTGCTGGGGAAATATGCGCACAGAACAGTGGTCTAGAACGTACACAAATATACTACTGTTAGGGATTTGATTTTATAACTGAAAATTAGTTATATGCTTTTTATTAGGAATTCTTTCACAAAAGCGCAAAATAATTGAAATAAAGTAGAATTTAAAAAAAGTGCTAAAAAGCATCTAGCCATTTTTATAAATTGTAAATGCTAAACCTAGCATTAAGTGTTAAATGGCAACACTGGTTGACTGAAAACCATTCACATAATTAACTATTTCCGTTTTCTACAAACATACAAAAATTATTAGCCTAAAAGTAGACACTGATAATAATAAAATAAATTTGTTGAATAGATCTTTTCATATAGAACATCTCAAAAGTATGAGTAGAATGTCAAAATTAAAAAAATTAGCGCGAAAGAAATAAAATACCAATTTTAATTGAGTGGAGCAAAGTGAAACTTTTAGGAAATGCAATAAATTAGACGCCAAATTGAAGTAAATAAATATATTAAATGCAAAATCAAATATTTCATAAAAAGTTTATTAGTTTTGATCTTAAGATCAAACTATTTAAATTCTTATTAGTTCTAAAGATTAAGCTATAAAAAACGGCTTTATTTTTTTAAATGTTTAAACATATTTTGAACTGCAACCTGGAAATCCAATACCAATACTTCAAAATTTTTCAAATACCATGACATATTATATAAAATATGCATTTTTTTATTTTTATCTAAAAATGATTTATAAAATTCACTCATCTTGTCGGCAGAAATATCCTGAAATCCATATAATTTGTGCAATCTAATAAAATCGTTCTTTTCCTGAAATAAAACAAAAAATGTATAAGTTTATAACAATATAATTAAATAAATTTATGAAAGAAAAAAAAAAAAAATATATATATATATATATATATATATATATGTATATATATATATATATATATATATATATATATATATATATGTATATATATATATATATGTATATATATATATATATATATATGTATATATATATGTATATATATATGTATATATATATGTATATATATATGTATATATATATAAATGTATATATATATATGTATATATATATATACATCTATATTTTAATTAACATCATCGGTGTGCTTCTAAAAAATGGGAGATGAGAGATGTTCAAATCACTCCAAAGAATTTAGATACACCAATTTATGACAAAATCCGACTACCCCTGAAAATATATATATATATATATATATATATATATATATATATATATATATATATATATATAGATACACCAATTTATGACAAAATCCGGACTATATATTTTAAGGGGTAGTCGGATTTTGTCATAAATTGGTGTATCTAAATGCTTTGGAGTGATTTGAACATCTCTCATCTCCCATTTTTTAGAAGCACACCGATGATGTTAATTAAAAAATCTGAACTTCTACAAATCAAGTCCGATTTCAAAGATCTTTGTAAAGGACTTGATGAGATAAAGAAAAAAATGCTTACTCAACTATAACATCTCTTACGGTTAAAAAGAGATTTGAGCGCTAATTTGGAATTTTAGATTTTTTGCTTTGACTTTTTTTGGATTTTCTTAAATAATTTCCATTATAAAAAAGTGAACATTTTTTTCAAAATATCCTAAGATTTTAAATACATTCCAAACAATGTGTTGAAAAATTATCAATATTAAAACTTTGAAATGAGTTCGCAAAATTGCTGATTCGTTCACTTTTTTTCTCACAAAGGACAAGGGTTCAAGAATGGATAATAAGACATTTTTATTTGATTAAGAGTTGCACCCTACGTCCAGGGTTAATCGAAAATGGTAAAATTTTTTGTAGAAACTCATTCGAGATTTTTGAAATCTAAAAAACAGTTTTAATAGCAACATACAATAAAGTAGACAAGAGAGCATATTTTATAAAAATAGTAGAATTTTTAGAATATTTTTTAAGTGCACAAAAACATTCAAATTTTTTTATTTTTAATGTAGAGTATTAGGAAGATTACGGTCTTTGCATGTTTCAAAAATACTTTGATAGCTTAAGCGAATAATTTTTTATACATTTTCAAATCTAAAACAGATTTTTCTTAAAAATTATATATACTAAAATTTAGAATTTTTAATCTAAACTCTTCCATTTTTAATTAATGTAGAAACATCATGGTACAAGAATTCAACAAGGTATATGCATAAAGGCAACAACTATACAATAATACAATGCAAACGGAAAAAATTGACATTTCAGTCTTACACTAAAAATTAAGCAAAATATAACCAGCTGAGCTATAATGACACCATGTACTGGTTATGCGATGATAAACATGAATATGATAAAACAAGTAAGAAATATATAGTCGATCAAGTCAGAACATATGAGACCCTATACCAGATTGTATATGCATTGCACTTAACACAAGTATCGCTCCACAATTGGCCAAAGGTCCGATATAGGACTAATGGGACCTTTGACCAATTGAGGAGATACTTGTATCAAGTGTAACTCTTTTTTCTATTAAACATATATATATATATATATATATATATATATATTTCTATTAAGCATAAATAAATACATATATGTTTATATTAATTTTGGTACTTATGAGTCATTCCGGAAGACCGAATTTCTTAAAATTTGGTACTTTGATTTCTATACATAAATAAAATTTCTTTGTCAAATGTTAACCTGACGCTAACATTGGTATAGTATTTATGCACTTTACTGTGACTTTGCGAAGATGGGTTTATATGGGAGCTATGACGAATTATGCATCGATCTATATATATATATATATATATATATATATATATATATATATATATATATATATATATATATATATATATATATATATATATATATATATATATATATATATATATATACATAAATATATATAATTCCTCAAAATGTGATAACTGTAACAAGAGTGATAGTGTTTCTAGTTTGTAACGTCAATGAATGTATTTACTTGCCTCATGAAAACGTTTGTTGTGTCTTGACCAAAAAGATTGATTCCATTCCTCAACTTCTATTCGTTTTTTTCTTAACTTTTTTGCAAGATCACTTTCATTTTTTGCAACACACCGCACAAATGGTCGTAAATTTGATTCATTGTCTGGGGGTCCTATGTAATCATGTTTAATTAAATCTGGATCGGGCTTGTTATGAAAACTTTCCAATTTTTTATTTAATCTAGAACAAAATCTTCGATTTTTCTGCAACAATAATATTTAATTATAATTACCACATAAAAAAAGTAACAAATTCCTCACAATTAGATTATATTTATTCAAATTATTTGTTTTTCCCAACATTTTCCTAAAAAATTTATACATATGTAACATAGCGTCTACATTAGAGATTTTTGTATCGTGACAACCGTCAAAATTAACGCGAATTTGTGTGAGGTGGCAACAGTTGAAAAAAACAACAATATGGCGTATTCCTTATTGTTTTTTATTTATGCAGCTTGACAACTCTAATAACCAAAATAATAATCAGCTGTTCAACTAAGGTTACCTTGTATATATTCGCACTGATTTTGACGTTTGTTTTGATAAAAACTTGCCTAATGTAGACACTATGTAAAGACCAAGCCAATCGTATCAAAATCTATGGCAAGCCGCATCCTAATTTACTGCACCGAGGACGCCGTCAACTTCTAATATGTTACTTCGACAAATTTGCTAGACAAATTTCTATCCAGACAAAGGAATTTGTGAAGGTGACAGCAATAAGGCGAATTCATTTATGTTTTTAATGACAAGGTGAACTCTATAACATATATAAGACAAAAACAACATGGTTTTTTTTGAGAAGAAATCATTGGCTTGTCAGTGTATAGGATATATTAATTTTGTCGGTTGTAATTATAATTTTCTTATTGATTCAAAAAATACGGTTGACTTCGACATTTTAACAGGTAAGCAAAAATTGTGTTCATATGGAGTTTGACAGTTCTAGGTACCACAAAAAATAATCAGCAGATTAAGTGAGATCACATATTTGAATTCGCTATTTTTCAGCTGTAACAATCAAAAATAATAATATAACAAGTATAGATTCGCCCTGATTTTGACGTGTTTGTCTTGTGAAAAATTTGTTTAGTATAGACTAGATGTTAAAGGCTGAGTCGGCTTATTTCGGCCTTCGCAAACTTTTACGTAAAATTTTTCTATACGCTATAATCTTATCATGATGAGAACCCAAATTTATTTAAATTATTGTATCATTATGATGTAATTGTTAGAGCTCAAGTAAAGATAATTTGTTTTTTCTAACAAACGTCATTTTATTGCTTCTTTTATGATTATTTTTTCTTTTTTAAGAAGAAGCGCAATTCTTCATGGTACAAAAATAGCACAAAATACACTGAAATAAAAAATGAGAAAATTTTCTATCAAATTTTTAACAATATACCTCGACGAAAAACGGAAAAAAGTGATTAGTTATAATAAAATTTTATTTACGTCTTCCCATACATGCTTATATAAACAAAAAAGCAGTAGCTCCTCCGACGTTTTGTTACTTGTAGTGATTAAAAAATCTCTCGTGAAGGCACACGTTATCGGTTTATCTGCTGTTTGCATTTAATATTACCGGTAATCTTCATTAGCGATGAGATGCTAAAGGTGGACGAGAAGATAACAACGTAAAAAGTGCTGCCAAGTTTAAAAATAGCAACTTTGTTAAAAAACTAATCATGAAAAATAACAAACTAATGGACCATAGGTCGAATTGAGAGATTTGTTCCTGGACCGGACCACTTGGAGGTGATAGAGGAGAGTCTCAGCTTCATTTTGATATACATTTTATTCACCGCTATAGTTTTTGGTAAAACAAAGTTTTCAAAAAAAGATTTTTTTATCTTTCACTCAAGGGACATTTTTGGCCATAGGTCGAACTGAGTGATTTGTTCCTGGACCGGACCACTTGAAGGTGATAGCGGAAGGTCTCAGCTTCATTTTGATATACATCTTATTTAACGCTATAGTTTTTGGTAGAACAAAGTTTTTAAAAAAAGATTTTTTCATATTTCACTCTAAGGGACATTTTTGGCCATAGGTCGAATTAAATGATTTGTTCCTGCACCGGACCACCTGGAAGTGATAGTGGAAGGTCTCAGCTTCATTCTGATATACATCTTATTCACCGCTATAGTTTTTGGTAGAACAATGTTTTCAAAAAAAGATTTTTTTATCTTTCACTCTAAGGGACTTTTTTGGCCATAGGTCGAATTGAGTGATTTGTTCCTGGACCGGACCCCATGGAGGTGATAGCGGAGGGTCTCAACTTCATTTTTATATACATTTTACTTAACGCTATAGTTTTTGGTAGAACAAAGTATTCAAAAAAAATCTTTTTAATTTCACTCAAGGGACATTTTGGGCCATAGGTCAAACTGAGTGATTTGTTTCTGGACCGCACCACTTGGACGTGATAGTGGAAGGTCTCAGCTTCATTTTGATATACATTTTATTCACCGCTATAGTTTTTGGTAGAACAAAGTTTTCAAAAAAAATTTTTTTATCTTTCACTCAAGGGACATTTTTGGCCATAGGTCGAATTGAGTGATTTGTTCCTGGACCGGACCACTTGGAGGTGATAGTGAAAGGTCTCAGCTTTATTCTGATATACATTTTATTCACCGCTATAGTTTTTGGTAGAACAAAGTTTTCAAAAAAAGATTTTTTATCTTTCATTCAAGGGACATTTTTGGCCATAGGTCGAATTGAGTGATTTGTTCCTAGACCGGACTACTTGGAGGTGATAGCGAAAGGTCTCAGCTTTATTCTGATATACATTTTATTCACCGCAATAGTTTTTGGTAGAACAAAGTTTTCAAAAAAAGATTTTTTTATCTTTCACCCAAGGGACATTTTTGGCCATAGGTCGAATTGAGTGATTTGTTCCTGGACCGGACCACTTGGAGGTGATAGTGGAGGGTCTCAGCTTCATTTTGATGTACATCTTATTTACCGCTATAGTTTTTGGTAGCACAAAGTTTTTAAAAAAAAGATTTTTTCATATTTCACTCTAAGGGACATTTTTGGCCATAGGTCGAATTGAGTGATTTGTTCCCGGACCGGACCACCTGGAACTGATAGTGGAAGGTCTCAGCTTTATTCTAATATACATTTTATTCACCGCTATAGTTTTTGGTAGAACAAAGTTTTCAAAAAAAGATTTTTTATCTTTCACTCAAGGGATATTTTTGGCCATAGGTCGAAGTGAGTGATTTGTTCCTCGACCGGACCACTTGGAAGTGATAGTGGAGGGTCTCAGCTTTATTTTTATATATATTTTATTTACCGCTATAGTTTTTGGTAGAACAAAGTTTTTAAAAAAAGATTTTTTCATATTTCACTCTAAGGGACATTTTTGGCCATAGGTCTAATTGAGTGATTTGTTCCTGGACCGGACCACCTGGAACTGATAGTGGAAGGTCTCAGCTTTATTCTGATATACATTTTATTCACCGCTATAGTTTTTGGTAGAACAAAGTTTTCAAAAAAAGATTTTTCATATTTCACTCTAGAGGACATTTTTGGCCATAGGTCGAATTGAGTGATTTGTTCCTGGACCGGACCACTTGGAGGTGATAGTGGAAGGTTTCAGCTTCATTTTGATATACATTTTATTTACCGCTATAGTTTTTGGTAGAACAAAGTTTTTAAAAAAAGATTTTTTCATATTTCACTCTAAGGGACATTTTTGGCCATAGGTCGAATTAAATGATTTGTTCCTGGACCGGACCACTTGGAGGTGATAGTGAAAGGTCTCAGCTTTATTCTGATATACATTTTATTCACCGCTATAGTTTTTGGTAGAACAAAGTTTTCAAAAAAAGATTTTTTATCTTTCATTCAAGGGACATTTTTGGCCATAGGTCGAATTGAGTGATTTGTTCCTGGACCGGACTACTTGGAGGTGATAGCGAAAGGTCTCAGCTTTATTCTGATATACATTTTATTCACCGCAATAGTTTTTGGTAGAACAAAGTTTTCAAAAAAAGATTTTTTTATCTTTCACCCAAGGGACATTTTTGGCCATAGGTCGAATTGAGTGATTTGTTCCTGGACCGGACCACTTGGAGGTGATAGTGGAGGGTCTCAGCTTCATTTTGATGTACATCTTATTTACCGCTATAGTTTTTGGTAGCACAAAGTTTTTAAAAAAAAGATTTTTTCATATTTCACTCTAAGGGACATTTTTGGCCATAGGTCGAATTGAGTGATTTGTTCCCGGACCGGACCACCTGGAACTGATAGTGGAAGGTCTCAGCTTTATTCTAATATACATTTTATTCACCGCTATAGTTTTTGGTAGAACAAAGTTTTCAAAAAAAGATTTTTTATCTTTCACTCAAGGGATATTTTTGGCCATAGGTCGAAGTGAGTGATTTGTTCCTCGACCGGACCACTTGGAAGTGATAGTGGAGGGTCTCAGCTTTATTTTTATATATATTTTATTTACCGCTATAGTTTTTGGTAGAACAAAGTTTTTAAAAAAAGATTTTTTCATATTTCACTCTAAGGGACATTTTTGGCCATAGGTCTAATTGAGTGATTTGTTCCTGGACCGGACCACCTGGAACTGATAGTGGAAGGTCTCAGCTTTATTCTGATATACATTTTATTCACCGCTATAGTTTTTGGTAGAACAAAGTTTTCAAAAAAAGATTTTTCATATTTCACTCTAGAGGACATTTTTGGCCATAGGTCGAATTGAGTGATTTGTTCCTGGACCGGACCACTTGGAGGTGATAGTGGAAGGTTTCAGCTTCATTTTGATATACATTTTATTTACCGCTATAGTTTTTGGTAGAACAAAGTTTTCAAAAAAAGATTTTTTCATATTTCATTTACCGCTATAGTTTTTGGTAGAACAATGTATTGAAAAAAACGGTGATGGTGGTGCCCGGTCTGCAACGTACCAGCCTCTGAAATAAATGTAAATAATCTGGCAGCCCAGAAATAAATATATTAACAATTTAAAAACTTGGCACACCTTTTATACTAACATGGCCACCAAGACGAATTTTTACAAGGTGGTTTCGATTAGACATGTAGCCTTCAGTTTTCTGAAGTGTCAAACTGCACATATAAAAAATTTTTGGATCGAACCTTGTTAAATCTGGCTTGGTAACCGTCAAATTTTATTTGCCATCAAAGAAACAGCAGATAAGTGTTTTTTTAATTGATTAAAAATGTGATTTTTAAGTGATAATAATAATAATAATAATAATAATAATAATAATAATAATAATAATAATAATAATAATATAACATTATTTTTATAAAGTTAGTATGTGTGAGTTAAAAGTAAGTGATTTAAAAAAATAGTGAGTTTTTTTTAAATTTTGTGTATGGTAATAAAGCTGCCGCGTAATAAAAAATAAATTTAAAAAGGGGTTTTTTAAATTCCCAAATAAAAAAAATAATTTGTAATTTTGCAGAAATAAGTATTTTTTTATTTTTTTATCGCCATATCGAAAAATTATCGCACAAAAGCAAAATAAAACGATCGCGATAAGGAACTCGGTACAAAAAAGAAAAATATCGACATATCAAAAAAATAAAAAAAAAATTATCGATATATCAAAAAAGTATCGCCATATTGAAAAAATATTAAGAAAAACTATCGTTTTATCGGTAAAATATGAAATTACAAACGGATCGTCAAAATTATATAAAATTTAGAAAAAAAAATTCAAAACATGAAATTTAAAATGGATTTTTATTTTTTTATTATATATTTTTTTTAATACGCGCAGAAAGCTCAAACGAAGGAAGTCCACTATCAATAGAAGGAAGGCTCAATAGAAGGAAGACTAAGCTTAAGCAAAGGAAGGCCATTCGAAGGAAGACAAAAAACTTACACACTTGGAAAGAGGGTAATAAATGTACATTTTCACTAATACCTTTTATTAACTTTAATAATAGAATTATTTTAATACTAAATATAGAAATATTTAATAATAATTTTAATGTATTTTGTAAATTAATATATAATATAAGAATATATTAAGAATAATTTATAATTAGATAAATTAGTTTAATAAAATATTGATTTCAAAAAATTTTACAAATAAAAAATTTTTAACAATATATAATTTTTAAACTTTTTTTTTTTTTTTTTGT
Source organism: Protocalliphora azurea (assembly GCA_932274085.1). Classification (NCBI taxonomy): domain Eukaryota; kingdom Metazoa; phylum Arthropoda; class Insecta; order Diptera; family Calliphoridae; genus Protocalliphora; species Protocalliphora azurea. Next base: position 33,231,056 of record OW026523.1, on the reverse strand, counting down.
TACATCTAGAGATCGCTGTTAGACGGGCGGGATAGGCATGTTCGCAGGAAACACCGAAAGAGCATCTACAGGTTTGAACGGACCTATGGCTCCATCGGTGACATCCTGGGATTGTCTTATCCCGATGGTTTTAAAGTGGAGGTAGAGGAAGGTCCGCAAATTGCTCGCAAGGGTAAAGAGTCCGTGTCTACCAACACTTTGGAACCAAAAGTCGACGCTGTCACACAGTGTGATACTCACAAGCCATCCAGCAGTCCTGTAGCTTCTCTCAAGGGAAGCGACAGGGCAGCAAGGATTGGTAGTGGGAAAAAACTCATTGAGAAGAGAGTAGAGAAGGTAAATCAAGCTCTTGCGAGCCCCGCTAAAGGATCTCAAATGAGGTCAATTAGGGGAGCTCTGCCTGGAGATGAGATACCCTCTACCTCTAAGAAAGCAGGTCATTTTCCGCATGACTCTTTTAAAGGTCCCCCTAAGGGAACCATAAAAAGAGTGAGGTCGGGGGATGACCAGCAGATTCCGTCTGCGAAGAAGGTTGGTAATGCACCAAGTGGCCCGTTTTAAAAACTCTCATAAGGGAGTAGTAAAGCGGGTAGTATCTGGTGACGTGCAACCTTCATCGTCCAAAAAGGGGAAGGATTCGTCCAAGTCGGACATTCTTCAAGCAGCAGTCATTGACCGTGCTGATCCAGATGGGAGAATCAGTACGGAAATGTGGCGGCTGATTGAGGATAGACTTATGGACGAAATCTTCCAGGCAAGGCACAGACCGGGTGAAATAGCCTTCATGGGTGCAGACTGGACAAGGGGCGTCAAGACTGTTGGTTGCGGTAACAAAGGAACTTTTGAATTCCTGAAAGCCGCGATCAACAGATGTGGCAACCTTTGTCCAGATGCGCAACTGGAGGTTATACCAGCGTCGGAATTGCCTCTGCGACCAATAGTCACGGTATGGATTCCACCACCCATTAAACCGGTGGAAGTCATACTGGGAATATTGGAAGGACAAAATAGGGGGATCAATACAAGTCAATGGAAACTTGTTTCTTCATTGACTTGTAAAGAGAACCAGGGTAAAGATTTCCGATTCGCAGTGGATCGGGAATCTATTAGGAAACTGGACTCATTGGGGGGGGTTGTTACGTTCGGGCTTGGCTACATCAAATTTCGCTACGCGAAAAATGATAAAGCCAAAGAGGTTGCGGATGGTGCAGATAAATCTGCATCATTGTGAAGCAGCCTCGACCGAATTGATAACCTACCTCAGTGAGACCAATGTGGACGTGGCCCTAATCCAGGAGCCTTGGCTAAATGATAACCAGGTCTGTGGTTTAAGGGTCAAAGGATACAAATTGTTCAAGCCGTCCACTGGGGATAAGGTGAGAACTTGTATTTTGGTGAAGAATGATCTTCAGGTAATTCTTCTTAACTCTTTCAGTTATGGTGATCTAACGGTCGTCCAAGGAGAGGCATTGGGAGGCGGTAAATTGGCCTTGGCCTCGGTGTACATGCCCTATGAGGAGTTGGAACCACCAGATGACAGGGTGTGGGCCTTAGCCGAGTACGCAAGACGGAATGGAGTACGTCTATTGCTCGGTTGCGATGCAAATGCACACCACAATCAATGGGGTAGCAGGGATACCAATAAGAGAGGTGAGTCAACCTTTGATTTTATTATTGCAAATGATCTTTTAATCTGTAATAGGGGTAATACTCCTACGTTCAGAACGAAGGATAGGAATTCAGTAATAGACATCACACTGACCAACTCAAAGGACCTGGTTGAAGACTGGAGGGTGGCCATGGGATGTACTTTCTCTGACCATGGTAGGATAACCTTTAGTCTGAACTTCCGAGGTTCTGAGGGGAAACCTTTCAGGAATCCTAGGAGGACAGCGCCTTCGGGCGGGATCTAGGGTCAAGATTGACTAGAACTCCGATGGAGGTCTTGTCGAGAGAGAATCTTGACGAAATAGTGGAGAGGGTAACAAGGTCCATTAACAGAAGCTATGAGCTTAACTGCCCGGTGAGCTATCCGGGTAAAAGGAGACAGCAGGTCTGGTGGTCGGAGGAGTTGAAGGCTCAACGGACCACAGTTGGCAGGCTGTACAACAAGGCCCATAGATCTGGGTAGGGACGAGGACTGGGGCACCTATAGAGTGTGTTTCAATAAGTACAAAAAGGACATTAGAAGAGCTAAAAGAGCCTCGTGGATTAGGTCCAGCGAGGCCATTGACTCGGTCAATGAACTTTCCAGATTCAGGAAGATACTGTCAAAGGACCCTAGTGTTCCTGGGAGTATCCAGAGATCAGATGGTTCATGGACGGAGTCTAGTTCTGAGTCACTTAATGTACTTCTGGAAACCCATTTTCCGGGTCGCAGGGATCCATTGGTGGAGGGATCAGGTGAGGGAGAACACTTCTTCACAGAGTCCACCAGTGGGATGATTGGTACAGTGGTAAGTGACCTAATAACGGTGGAGAAGGTCACATGGGCGGTGAATTCATTCGAGCCTTATAAGTCACCAGGCCTGGATGGTATTTTTCCGGCCATGTTGCAGAACGCACCGTTGGTGGTCCGTAAACTACTGGCTGAGATTTTTAAGGGGTGTCTGACACATGGACATATTCCAAGGGGGTGGAGAGAGGTTAGGGTTATATTCATACCGAAAGGTGGAAGGACCTGTCACTCGAAACCCAAGGATTATAGACCTATCAGCCTATCGTCTTTCCTCTTGAAGACTTTAGAGAGACTGATAGATCTGTATTTAAGATCGTCTGGTAGCTCCAGCATCATGAGTAGTGCTCAACATGCTTACCTGAAGGGTAAATCTGTGGAGAGTGCGCTAAGTGATGTGGTGGGTTATATAGAACAAGGGCTTCGGTATAAGGAATACACCATGGCCGCGTTCTTGGATATTGAGGGAGCGTTCAACAATATTGAGATTGACGCTATCAAGCAGGCGCTGGTGAATCTTAAGGTACATGACTTCTTGATCGAATGGATAATCCTCATGCTGAGCAGCAGGATTATCAATTCGAGCTTGGGTGGAGTATGCTTAAGAAAACTAGTGACTAGGGGAACTCCGCAAGGGGGAGTGCTCTCACCCCTGCTGTGGCTAATGGCTGTCGATGTGATTTTGCGTCAATTCGACAGTAGAGGGCGGAAGATCGTGGCTTATGCGGATGATGTGGTCATACTGGTAAAGGGAAAATTTCTTCCCACAATCAGTGAGATCATGCAGTCAGCGCTGGGTGAGCTGTCCTCGTGGGCTGCTGATAAGGGGTTGGGAGTGAACCCGGAGAAGACAGAGTTGGTTCTGTTTACTAGGAGGTACAAGGTAGAGAAATTCAGACTACCGGTACTATGTGGGACTGAACTGAAGCTTTCAGACTCAGCGAAATATCTGGGGGTGTTCCTTGATAGCAAACTGACCTGGAAGAGGAATGTTCAGGAAAGACTCAAGCGTGGCCTCAATGCCTACTACACCTGTAGAAACTCCATAGGTAAGAGTTGGGGACTCAAACCGAAAGTTGTATATTGGATTTACACTTCGGTGGTGAGACCAATCCTTTCATATGGATGTTCTGTCTGGTGGCAGGCACTGGAACGCAAGAGCAATAGGAGCCTTTTGTCGAAGGCGCAGAGGTGTGCTTCGATTGGCATCACGGGTGCAATGAGAAGCACACCACAAGCGGCTCTGGATGTCATACTTCATCTCCTACCCATTGAGGAGTTTGTGAGGGGTATGGCGGCAAAGAGTCTACTGAGACTTAAGGAATTGGGACTATTAGGCTCATCAAGAGCAGGTCACTCCAAGGTCATTTACGAGATCAGTTATGGTGAGGTTAATCTGAACTCTACGGGGGCATCAGATTACATGGCCGCTGAATCGGACTTTGGAGTAAATCCTGTCGTGGTGATACCTGATAGGGAGATCTGGTCCGGCACTGAGAGACTATATGAAGGTTGCGCAGTGTTCACGGACGGATCAAAGATGGTCGAGAGTACCGGGGCGGGGGTCTACATTATGGGCACGGATTTGAAGGGCTCTTTTAGACTCCCTGATGAGTGCAGTGTTTTTCAGGCTGAGATTCTCGGCATCCTGAAGGCCGCGGAAATGATCAGGCAAAACATTGCGAGAGGTACCGAGGTCACTCTCTATGTGGATAGTCAGGCAGCTCTGAAGGCCTTGGGGACACATTTGGTGAGATCCAGGCTAGTAGCTGCCTGTAGAAAGGCACTGAGAGAGTTGATGGAGGACTACATGGTGAGACTCTGCTGGGTGCCTGGCCATTGCAATATTTCAGGCAATGAATTGGCTGATGAACTGGCAAGGCAAGGTGCGGCAGGGAACGTCTCGGATAGAGAGACATATGTGAAACCACCACTAAGTTTCTTCTATGGGAAGATCAATGATTGGATCTTGGTCAGAACCAATTCGGCTTGGGAAAGTAGGGAGGACTGCAAAGTGTCGAGGGCGATATGGCCGGTATTGGACAAGGCAGGCACTACCACTCTCCTGGGCATGAATAGGAAGAGTTTGAGGGTCATGATAGGGGCCATAACGGGTCACTGTATGATAGGGAAGATGAGGTCTAGAATGGATGCTAACAGTTCTGTTTTTTGCAGACTGTGTGAGGACATCGATGAGACCGAGTCTATTGAACACATTGTGTGCCATTGTCCGCGATTACAGCATCGTAGGATGAAGTGGCTGGGTAGACAGTTCCTCGACGGGCTAGGTGACGTTCGGAATGTGGATCTTGTTGACGTCATAGGCTTCGTCATGGGAATTAGCTGCTTGAGGGAGAATCAGGGGTTTAACCCTAGGGGGATTGGTGGCATTGCTGGTCCCCTTCTGTGATTCGTTACGTTTCTGTTCTCTTTTTTACCTTTCACTTTAGTTTTTCTGTACTCTATATTTTCAATTCTATACACTCTATACCCTTATTTCACAACTGTTCTGTTGAAGGGACTCACAATGGACCGGGATCGGTCTCTGGGTGGAGATGTGGTACTGTCTGGTATCACATCTACCTTCTCTATCTATCTATCTATCTACATCTAGAGGCGAAATTTCATCATGAGAGTAAGACGTAAGTTTAGTTATAGTTCAAATGATTTAAAGACCATACTGTTAAATTGCTCATTTTTAGAGGATTTGCAGATCATTTCTTCGAAAAATGTTAAATTATTTGAAATTATTATTGAATCGTTAATTGCTATTTGCAAAAAATCTAAATATAATAAGCTTCAAAATAATTTAAAAAATAGAAGAAGGATCTGTAGTATGGCAAAAACCTTGCTGAAAACACACAAGGTAATAAAAGTAGACACATTTAATAGTGCTACGAATTTAAAATCTGATGTATCAGAAAATAATACTTTATTAGAATGTAATAAAATTTCAAATCCAAATACTAATGGAATGAAAGTTAATTCTTTTCCAATGAAACAAGAATATATATCGGAGTTATTAAATAGTCCAGATAATATTTCGGACATTGATAACGAAGTTTTAATTAACTCGAATGATTTTATTGTGAAAGATTCACAGAAATCTTACCCATTGACTAACGAAGCAAACTTAATATTTGAAAATTTACCATTGAAGGATGATAATAGCAAGTTTAAAAATACACCAGAAAAGTTAAATTGTGGTTCTACAAAAATTTTAAAGATATTAAATTCATCAGAAGAACAAACAATTTCTAATGATTCTTTTGCGAAAATTCTTAAAGATATTTTCCAACATTTTAAATTTGTTGAAGAATTTAAATCAAATTTTAAAACTATTAAGAATGATTTAACTAAAATTATTGACGAATTAAAGAATATGAACGGTCATAAAATTATTAAATCTAATAAAGTAGAAAGTTGTCAAGAACAACAATTAAATGTTCAAAACAATGAACGCGATCATGCTCTTGGTCCCTTCGCAATCAGCGATGATTCATTGAATATGCCAAGCTTTATAACTTATAGAAAGATTCTAAATCCCAATGAAAAGTGCAATAGAACTGTGCTTCAAGGGGAAAACCTAAAAGAACATTTCAAAAGAATATTCTTGATTGTACATTTATTGTTAACTTAGATGTTGTACAAAATACAAACAACACAAAAATTACTAAAAAGAAAATCTTAGAAGATAACAATGTTTGTATTTTATGTTTTTATAATGTTCTATATGGAAAAAACAGTACATTTATGTACGCTTATTGTAAATTTAATGATTGCACAACTTTCCGATTTGAAATTAATCCTAAGGGAAACGTTTCCGTTTATAGAACCAAAGAAATACAACATGCTGAAAATGAATCTCATGTTGCGCAAATCAGAAAAAGATATATTATAAAAAACGACCTTAAGAACAATAAGGCATATTTGTATAGAAAACAGCAAATTTTAAATGCTGCAGTTAATATTGCCGAAAAAGGCAATTTTCAAAATATACATAAGCTGGAAACATTAAGAAAATGTAAATCTGAAGGTAATTATGATTCTTTCTCGCCACAAACTCAGTGAAATTTGTGCTTTTCTGGACAAATTTGTTCAAATTTTTCATGAAAGAGAGCAATATTAAATATCAGTTCAAATGGCCTTATTGCAGACGGGTTTGTACTGATGTAAGTCCCGTATTATATGGCGCAGTGTTGAAAATTTTTAATAATCAAACATTATTGGAATACCTTATAGCGTGTGCTAAGTATCTAAATAATGTTAAATTAAATTCAAAGCTCAAACCTGATTTTGTTATCTTGCAGTGGTGTAAATGTCACTATATAAATATAATTTGCAAAGATTTAAATTTAAAATTAGGTAAAAACCATATTTTAAGACCCTTGCTTAAGAATGCTTTAGTAGCGGCATTTAGTTTAAGCAGTATGGAAGGGTGTGAATGTTGGTTTAAACATATTTTTACTGTTTTATTGCCGCCGTTTAAAACTTCTTTATTTGAACAAAGTTTCGAAATATTACAACAATGCATAATAGAAATTATTGATGAAAACTTAAGCAGGGAATATACGATTTACGATTATGAAAAAATCGACTTTTTGGAATCATTGCATTTAATAGTCCTTTTCGGAAAATTTTTCTTTCGATATACGAGGACATTAAAACTGCATTGAAAAATGTTACAACAAGTCGTTGCGTAAATCAATACCGCAACGATGATATGTGTACGTTTTTGTTAAATAAATATTGCCCTTTTGTTGTACGTTTGTTATGGGCATTCATGTTGATGCATCTGGGGAGCATATAAGTAATGGCCCGATTGAATTTTCTTATTATTTGCAAAAACATGTTATACTACAGCATAAATCTGTAAGACCAGATGTTTTCGTTAAAATAATGAGAATTGATTATCTAAGTTCCTTAAAGGAGTTATGATAAATTATAAAATGTTTGGATCAGTTCATAAGGAAATAGAGAATACAATTATTTTATGCAAAGATGAGTTAAATGAAAAGCATAACATAAAGAGCATTCTTATATTTGTTCAACTCCAAACGAAAAAAAAACAAGACTCCACACTGGATATAAGTGTTGAAGTAATAGAAAAAGAACACAGTTATTCTCAAGCAAGTGGAAATATTAAGACAGAGCCCGAAGAAGAATGGGGGAAGTTGAGTCAAAAAAAAAAAAAAAAAAACAAAACAATTCGGTCAAAAATAATGCATGAAGCAAAGGCAAGTAAGAAGGTTTCAGAAATTCGTAAAAATAATAGTAATGCGATTCAAAAAGATAACTTTTTTCTATTTAAATTTGATGAATTATTTTCTGAAATTAATAATAGAATAGATTCTATAAATGTTCGATTTACCGATTATTTAGAAACTTCGGACTGGATGTCTTTAAATAATAATAAATGGTTGACAAATTTTGTTCTAGATACTTGCCCTCTAGTAATTATAAAAGAAAGTAGGTCAGTCGATTGTTACAGTATGCCCTGCCAATCTGACAACATATAGCTTGAGCTACTGAAAATATTTATGAATAATCAACCAGAATTGTTATTTGTCCCCATTAATAGTCCAATCATTTTACATTGTGTGTTTTAAAATTTTGTACACATGAATTTATTTATATAAATTCTTTTTCAAATGATGGTGAAGGAAAACGTACTTACAATTATTTTATTGTTATTATTGGAACTAATGAGTCTTCATGGCAATATAAAGAAATTGTAAATAGAGATTTGCAAACAGATGGATCAAGTTGTGGAATTTTTGTTTTATGTAAGCATCAAAAATTCTCAAAAATGAATCCTAAACAAACTTATGCAATCCTAATGATTTCAGAAAGGAAATGAAAAATTTGTTATAAAACATGAAGGTGATAAAACAAGATTTTGTTGTCATTGTGGTTGTTCAAAAAAGATAAATTGTAACATAACCATATGCGATAGTTGTAAATATTCTATTGAGCCTTCCTTCTATTGGTAGTGCGTGTTAAAAAATATGTAATAAAAAAATAAAAATCCATTTTAAATTTCATGTTTTGATTTTTTTATAAATTTTATGTAATTTTGTCAATCCGTTTGTAATTTCATATTTTACCGATAAGGCGATAGTTTTTCTTAAGATTTTTCCCATATGGCGATAGTTTTCCGATATATCGATAATTTTTTTTTGCGCGATTTTAATTTTTCGATATGGCGATAGAAAAAATAAAAATAAAAAAAAATATTTATTTCTGCAAAATTACAAAATAATTTTTTTTTATTTGGGAATTTAAAAAAATCCCATTTTTAGATTTATTTTTAATTACGAGGCACCTCTATTACCATACACAAAATCTAAAAAAAAAGAAAAAATCACTCACTTTAAACTCACACATATTAAATATATAAATTATTATTATCACTTAAAAATCTTATTTTTAATCAATTAAAAAAACACTTACCCTGCTGTTTCTTTGATGACAAATAAAATACGACGGTTATCAAGCCAGATTTAACAAGGTTCGCTCCAAAAATTTTTTATATATGCACTTTGACACTGAAGGCTACATGTCTAATGGAAACTACCTTGTAAAAATTCGTCTTGGTGGACACGTTAGTATAAAAGGTATGCCAAGTTTTTAAATTGTTAATATATTTATTTCTGGGATGCCAGATCATTTACCGTTTTTTTCAATACTTTGTTCTACCAAAAACTATTCATTTTAGACAATCTTTTTCGAAATTTTCAATTATGAGACCCTCCACTATCACCTCCAGATCATTTACTGGTACGTTGCATTCCCGGCACCACCATCACCATTTTTTTCAATACTTTGTTCTACCAAAAACTATAGCGGTAAATGAAATATGAAAAAATTTTTTTGAAAACTTTGTTCTACCAAAAACTATAGCGGTAAATAAAATGTATATGAAAATGAAGCTGAAACCTTTCACTATCACCTCCAAGTGGTCCGGTCCAGGAATAAATCACTCAATTCGACCTATGGCCAAAAATGTCCTCTAGAGTGAAATATGAAAAATCTTTTTTTTAAAACTTTGTTCTACCAAAAACTATAGCGGTGAATAAAATGTATATCAAAATAAAGCTGAGACCCTCTGCTATCACCTGCAGGTGGTCCGGTCCAGGAACAAATCACTCAGTTAGACCTAGGGTCCAAAATGTCCCTTAGAGTGAAATATGAAAAAATATTTTTTTGAAAACTTTGTTCTATCAAAAACTATAGCGGTAAATAAAATGTACATCAAAATGAAGCTGAGATCCTCCACTATCACCTCCAAGTGGTCCGGTCCAGGAACAAATCACTCAATTCGACCTATGGCCAAAAATGTCCCTTGAGTGAAAGGTAAAAAAATTTTTTTTTGAAAACTTTGTTCTATCAAAAACTATAGCGGTGAATAAAATGTATATCAAAATGAAACTGAGACCTTCCACTATAACCTCCAAGTGGTCCGGTCTAGGAACAAATCACTCAGTTTGACCTATGGCCCAAAATGTCCCTTGAGTAAAATTAAAAAGACCTTTTTCGAATACTTTGTTCTACCAAAAACTATAGCGGTGAATAAAATGTATATCAAAATGAAGCTGAGACCCTCCTCTATCACCTCCAAGTGGTCCGGTGCAGAACAAATCTCTCAATTCCACCTAGGGTCCATTAGTTTGTTATCTTACATGATTAGTTTGTTAACAAAGTTGCGACTTTTAACTTGGCAGCACTTTTACTTTGTAATCTTACTTTCTTAAGTTCACGTCGACATGTTAAAGTATCATGTTAAAATTTTCTGCTTAATTTCAATGTTTTCATTATAGGGTTTTTGTTGCATTCCACGCTCATGCAATAATTTCTTTGTTTGTGTTTGTAAAAGATAATGTGTGTGAGGCTTGATGTTTAAAAATGTTTTTGTAACATTTGCTTTAACAATCGTGTTAAAACATCGAAACAACATCGCAAGTTAATTCTATCATCATGTTAATAGCAAATGTAGACCACTAGAGTATATGTCAAAGTTAAATGTGTTACTGTGTAAACATGATTGTTAAAGCAAATGTTATGAAAACTATTCTTAAACATCAAGCGTCACGCATACTAAGCCAATATTTTCACAATGATTTTTTATCCTCTTTTAAGCAACCTTCGTAATTTACGTTGATTTTGACTTTTTTGGCGCTTTATCTTCATTCAAATATGACAGTGTTTTTTTAAATATTCTAATTTATTTTTATGTACGAAGAACAAATTTAATTTTAATATTTCTTACAAGAAAACAAATTAACTAAGTCATAAAATAATCTCAAAAAACATTCGCTAATATGACTTTAACAAAAACAAATATATATATATATATATATATATATATATATATATATATATATATATATATATATATATATATATATATATATATATATATAATAATAATAATAATAATAATAATAATAATGCGTTTTTAATTCAAAAAAAATTGTTAATACTTTTTAAAAACTTTATTTTTGTAAAGAAAGTATGATTAAAATTTCTAAATTTTTCCCTATATGTTGTTAAATAAGGCAAATGGTTAACGATAAAGCATTTAAAATTATTTTGTATTCTCATTTTTTCAATTATTATTCTTTATATGCTTAAAGTTACCAGTTAAGTAGTAAATCAAGCAATGTATAATTATTATTAAGTAGCAATGAACAATGTTGTTGTTACTTGATTTGTTCCTTCTGTTTGTTTTCAATTTTTAGAAATACTACCTAACTAGTAGCTTTAAGCAATTACCAAAATTACTCAAATTTACAGTAAGGTAGGTAGGTAGGGAAGGGTGCTTGTGCATTCACTGGGAGACCAGAAGGTCCAATGTGAGTCCCTTCGTAAAGAATATAGAAAAGAAACTAGAAAGAAACTACAGATGAGATATAGAAAAGAGCAGGAAGGAAAATGATAGAGAAAAAAGCTGAGACAAAGAAAAGTATAGAAGAGAATAGAAAAAATCAGAAAAGGAAAGATACTACCGCCCCAGGTCGCTCGCTCTAAGCCAACGACCCCCTCTTAGCCAGCCTATTCCCATGACGAATCCTATTAGTCTATCGAGCTCTATTGTTGATATACTGTCCAATTCGTCAAGGAATCGACTGCCTAACCATTTCTGCCTACTTAGTTGTAGACATGGACAGTGACATATAATATGCTCCAACGTCTCTATCTCTTCATTATCTTCGCAAAGACAGGAGGAACCTATCTCCCAATTCCCTGTCATCCCCCCTATGAGACAATGACCCGTTAGAACACCTATCATAGTTTTCAGGTTTCCCCTTTTCATGCCTAATAGTAGGTAGGTAGGTAGGTAGGGAAGGGTTGCACAGCACTCAGAAGAGTGCTTGTGCTTCCACTGGGAGACGAAAAGGTCCATTGTGAGTCCCTTCGTAAAGAATATAATAAGAAACTACAGACGAGATATAGAAAAGAGCAGGAAGGAAAATGATAGAGAAAAAGCTGAGACCAAGAAAAGTATAGAAAAGAATAGAAAGAATCTGAAAAGGAAAAGTACTACCGCCCCAAATCGCTCGCTCTAAGCCAACGACCCACAGTGGGGTCAAACGCAAATTTTTTGGTAATAAATCTGAATCTCCTGAACTACTGATCGGATCAAATTGAAATGTATGGAAGAGTTGTAGAGGAGGACCTAAGCTTTCAGAAAAATCATCTTGTAGTCACCCTGTGATAACACGAGATAAGCTACAGGGTGTCAAAGTTGACTACCTCGAGTATGTAAAAGTTAAAAAAATCGTAACTTGTACAAATGAAGTCCGATTTTAAAGATTTTTATATTTCTAGAAAGTGCTTGGCAAGATAAAGAAAAAATAAGCTTACTCATCTAAGTTATCTCTTACAGTTAAAAAGATATTTACGCTTGAATTTTGAATTTTTGATTTTTTAGCTCGACTTTATTTCGTTTTTCGGGAATAAGTTCGGAGATATATGAGCTAAAAATTTTTTAAAAATATTCTGTAATTTGCTACATATTTCAAAATAATATGCTGAAAGAATTTTTGGATTATCTCAATTCGTCTAGACGTGAAAAATATTCAAAGTCAGCACTCTGAAATTGGCATGAAAAATGGCTAATTTTTTACAAAAATATGGTACAATTCATTCACTTTTTTCTCAAAGTTCCGTTAATAAAAAAATTTTTTCCTTATTAATTTCAAAAGATAAGGCTTCATAAATGGTTAATAAAGAAATTTTGAATTGATTTAAGTTTGCACCCTACATCCAGCATTGGCCGAAAATTGTCAATTTTAAAAAAAGTTTCATTTTTATCGATTAATAAAAAAAATGTCACGCGAGCTTTTTTAAATTTGGTACACATATTTTTTATAGAAATAGATTTAGAATGATTTAACACTAAACTGCTTCCCGCCCGGCCAAAAACGAATGCAGGAGTGGAGATTTTATGTTAAAAGTCAGTTTTTTTAACGACTATTTTTAAAAGCATATTAAAGGCATATTAGCATAATATTTTTAATATTATTTCTTATGTAATATATAAAACACAAATCAAGCTTTTATTCCTAAAAAATCAATAAAATAGCTCCAATAACCTATTTTTGGTAATTTTTCAAAAATAATTTTTTTTCAAAAAATAGCTGAAAATCCAAAAAAATTTAATTTTTTTAATACAACTCCACTAATTTTGCAAATACTTTAAAAATTTTAAAAGAATATAAAAATAGACTTATTTACCAATTCAACGATATATAAAATGTTGATATAGGTCATTTAATAATAGTAATATAATAGCCTCAAAACTACCAAGTCACGTCAAAAGTTGCAAAATTCACTATTTTGTTCCGTATTTCCATATGTGTGTATACGTAACATTTTAGTTTTCTAATGTATTATGTAGGTATATATTTGTTATTATAAAGTAGTAAATTCTTTATTTGAGTAATGTTTATTTAATTTGTTCTACATATTTACATACTTATTATACATATATCCCCTATATTTATTTTATTAAGAATATATTTATTATATTATCGAAGATATTATTAGATATTTTCTTGAAAATAATCAGAAGCATCAAACGTTAGCAAATTTTTAACTTCCTTAGCTTCGGAATCCTCTTTTTTTATTGCAAGAGTGATTTTTGGTAGCCATCGTGTTCTTATAGAATATATATCTGGATCTGATGATATTAATAAATATTCCATTAAGTCCATATTTTGCGCTATTTTCGAACATTTTCGGGTATTGAAGAGTCGGAAATGTTTAACATCTTTATTTCGGGCTTACTGTGCTTCCTCTGTTAGCTCTCCCAATGGCAAAATACTATTTTCATTGATTTCCAGGGGTATGTAATGTTAAGTAGTTCTTTAGTTTCGTAAGCAAAAATTTTAAATTTGTCCGCATTAATTTGTTTTTTGCTATTAATGGCTGCCAATATAATCTTAAAACGCTTCAAAATATTTAAGTCAATGCCTGTGATTGAAGATGTGAGTTCCGATTTTCAAAGAAACGTCTTGCTGTATTTCCATCATTTGAGCTTCCATAGCCATGTAGAGGTTTATCAATTATTAATCCGAGTTGTTCTTTGAATTCTAATTGAATTCTTTTCTTCTCCTCTTTTCGTAATTCGTGAAGTTCCAAATTGTTTTTTACTGTAGCATTTTCCTGCCCGGGAATATTTCTGTACTTCATATCATATGCAAGATGCAAGCAGAACTCCAAAAATCTTATCCTTGCGTGGAGTGGTGATATTCAAAATTTTAAAGAATTTTTATTAACAAGGACTTCAGAATTATCCTGAAATTGTGAACTTATTTTTCCACATATATTACATTTCCATGTAGATGTTGTATCTGTTATAGCGTTTGCAACTTTTCCATCAATCATCGTTAATTGTTGTTGTAACTTTAATAGTTCTTTTTGATACTTTTACATATATTGGGGGCAATGCTTTAATTTCTTCTTCCAATTGGTTGACAATGCTGTTTATTTTGTTTCTTTTGTGTAATCAAAAAGGATTGGACGGCACAAAAATTTGGATCCTGGAGTTAAATTTATCCATATATCATCAAAAAGCGAGTCATTTCTTGTCGATGAGGAAGGCTTATTTAAGCGCATTCGAAGTGGTACCAGAGACGCTATAAACAGCGAGGAAAATTATTTCCAGAATTACTTCCATCCAGTTGTTTGTATTCCGAAAATCCTGATGTTCCATCGCAGCCCCATTTGAATATTAAAATAAGTTCAGATTCTTTGCATTTTTCAATGTTATCATTGCTGAAGGTAGATATAATTCTAGAGGCAGTATTTTCAAGTAATTACAATATATTAACTTTAGCTCCATAGGCTGTAAAATATTACTTTTCACTTCTCTCACTGATTTGCTACTGGGAAAGATATCATATCCTTTTTCGCTAACAGATTTCCTCAATATCTCGTATTGGTTTCTTGATAATCCTAAATTTAATATTAGAGCTAAAGCATCTTCAGAGGTAAAGGACGATGTTGATTTCGGTGTCACTATGCTTTGGATTATCCGATGTAATCGATTGGGAGAAGCTGTTGGTAACACATCTATAACTTTTTCTACTTCCTTTGGTTGCGTACGTGTTACTAAAGCTTTAAATGTATCTTTTATTTCGGCATTCGTATGTAAATTTAGAATAGATTCCTGTTTGGTCCTCTTTGTTCTTAGCTGAACTTCATCGTAACTTTTTTTTGGTCGACCCTTTTTCTGCTTTCCGATGAAAATTGGTATTTCTCCCTGCAACCACTCTTCATTTTTCTTCTTGAACTTTGGTATTGACCAATCTGAAGCTTGCATCCTTTTTTCGTATGATTTATAAAAATTTTCGAGCTTTAAACTGTCTTCTGCAGTAAGAGTTAAACCAAAAGATGCTACTGTATCAATGAGTTTTCTTATTTTTTCTGGACGATTTATAATATCAGATAGATTATCCCAGATTACTTTGCAAATAGAAAAGTGTTTTAATGTAATCTCCATAATGGCAAATTCACTAATAAATCTGCATATTTATAAGGATACTTATATATAGAAAAAGAATATTTATATCAGGTAAATGGTGACAGGCAAAAATGAATTAAAAAATTAAAATTTTTACCCAAAACCCCCAATTTCATTCAGTTTATTTTTATGACCTGTAGTGTTAAACAGGTACGTCAAAAAATGTACCTATGCGATTGTAAAAAAATCATTTTTGTTATAATACATTAATTAAGTAGCTAGGTAAATTATTTAAAAACTATACTTATTTATGTACTTAGGTAATTTTAAAAACCTTTTCAGTAGAAAAAAATTATGAACATTTTAAATAAATTCATTAATAAATATTATTATCTCGTAACAATGCAACAATGCAGTTGAGTGTTACGTATACACACATATGGAAATACGGAACAAAATAGTGAATTTTGCAACTTTTGACGTGACTTGGTAGTTTTGAGGCCATTATATTACTATTATTAAATGATCTATATCAACATTTTATATATCGTTGAATTGGTAAATAAGTCTATTTTTATATTCTTTTAAAATTTTTAAAGTATTTGCAAAATTAGTGGAGTTGTATTAAAAAAAATTAAATTTTTTTGGATTTTCAGCTATTTTTTGAAAAAAAAATTATTTTTGAAAAATTACCAAAAATAGGTTATTGGAGCTATTTTATTGATTTTTTTTAGAAATGAAAGCTTGATTTGTGTTTTATACATTACATAAGAAATAATATTAAAAATATTATGCTAATATGCTTTTAATATGCTTTTAAAAATAGTCGTTAAAAAAACTGACTTTTAACATAAAATCTCCACTCCTGCATTCGTTTTTGGCCGGGCGGGAAGCAGTTTAGTGTTAAATCATTCTAAATCTATTTCTATAAAAAATATGGGTACCAAATTTAAAAAAGCTCACGTGATATTTTTTTTATTAATCGATAAAAATGAAACTATTTTTTAAAATTGGCAATTTTCGGCCAATGCTGGATGTAGGGTGCAAACTTAAATCAATTCAAAATTTCTTTATTAATCATTTATGAAGCCTTATCTTTTGAAATTAATAAGGAAAAAATTTTTTTATTAACGGAACTTTGAGAAAAAAGTGAATGAATTGTACTATATTTTTGTAAAAAAATAGCCATTTTTCATGCCAATTTCAGAGTGCTGACTTTGAATATTTTTCACGTCTAGACGAATTGAGATAATCCATATATCTCCGGACGTATTCCCGAAAAACGAAATAAAGTCGAGCCAAAAAATCAAAAATTCAAAATTCAAGCGTAAATATCTTTTTAACTGTAAGAGATAACTTAGATGAGTAAGCTTATTTTTTCTTTATCTTGCCAAGCACTTTCCAGAAATATAAAAATCTTTAAAATCGGACTTCATTTGTACAAGTTACGATTTTTTTTAACTTTTACATTCTCGAGGTAGTCAACTTTGACACCCTGTAGCTTATCTCGTGTTATAACAGGGTGACTACAAGATGATTTTTCTGAAAGCTTAGGTCCTCCTCTACAACTCTTCCATACATTTCAATTTGATCCGACCAGTAGTTCAGGAGATTCAGATTTATTACCAAAAAATTTGCGATTGACCCCACTGTGCGACCCCCTCTTAGCCAGCCTATTCCCATGACGCAGCCTATTAGTCTATCGAGATCTATTCTCGATATACTGTCCAATTCGTCAAGGAATCGACTGCCTAACCATTTCTGCCTACTTAGTTGTAGACATGGACAGTGCATATGTTCCACCGTCTCTAGCTCGTCATTATCTTCGCACATTCTGCAAAGACCGGAGGAACCTCTATCCCAATTCCCTATCATTCCCCCTATGGGGCAATGACCTGTCTGAATACCTATCATAGTCTTCAGGTTTTCCCTTTTCATGCCCAAAAGTAGATTTGTATCTGCTCTATCAAGTTTGGGCCATAGGACCCTTGATAATCTGCAGTTCGTTCTACGTTTCCATGCATGATTGGTTCTATCCCGAATCCACTCCCTAATTAACCTGAAGTAAAAGCCTATAAGTGGTCTCACACCGCTTTTACTTGCAGTCCTATCCAAAGCTGAGCCGTTCCTAGCTAATTCGTCAGCTACCTCATTGCCATTTATCTCGCAATGACCCGGTACCCAGCACAGTCTGATATGATGATCTCCCATCAATCTCCTAAGAGCCTTCTTACAGTCGCTGACTACCCCAGACTTGATAAAATGTCCTTTCAAGGCTTTCAGCGCCGCCTGGCTATCCACATACAGAGTTACCTCTGTATTCACTTCAATGTTCCCTGCAATCAATTCTGTGGCCCTAAGAATACCTAGAATTTCCGCCTGAAATACACTACAACTATCCGGTAGTCTATACGTCTTCCTGATATTTTCCTCAACTAGATACACACCTGCACCAGTGCCTGTATCCATTTTGGATCCATCAGTGAATACCAATACTTCACTGAATAGTTTCTCCCTATCTGACCATTGGTTGCTACTCGGAATAATCAGTATAGGATTTTTCCCGAAATCGACCTCCGTGCACATATAGTCCGAGGATTCAGAGGGAACCAGGGCATGTCCACCGTGATTAACCTCCTTTAAAAGTTTGGAATGTCCTATTCTGATTGATCCTGTAAGTCCTAGTTCACTAAGTCTAAGCAGGCTCCTTGCAGCCGTTCCCACCACGAACTCCTCAATGGGTAGGCGATGCAGAATGACGTCAAGTGCCGCCTGAGGTGTGCTTCTTACGGCACCTGTTAAGCCAATCGAAGCACATTTCTGGGCTTTAGACAAAAGATTCCTACGACTTCCTAATCTCATTGCCTCCCACCAGACAAGACATCTGTACGTCAGAATTGGCCTTACCACCGAGGTGTAAATCCAATTTACTACCATCGGCTTGAGTCCCCAACTCTTACCTATGGAGTTCCTGCATGTGTAGTAGGCGTTGAGACGTTGTTCCTCTTCCAAGATAATTTACTATCAAGGAACACACCAAGATATTTTGCCTCTTTTGCCAGTCTTAGTTCAGTCGCCCCTAGTACCGGTAGCCTAAACTGCTCAATCCTGTACCTTCTGGTGAAAAGAACTAGCTCTGTTTTCCCCGGGTTGACCCCTTAACCCTTACTAGTGGCCCATGAAGACAGTTCGTTAAGTTCATACTGCATGACTTCGCTGATCGTGGAAAGAAATTTACCTGTGATCACTATAACTAAGTCATCAGCATAGGCAACGATTTTCCGCCCTTTTGCGTCAAATTGTCTTGGAATGACATTGACGGCTAAGAGCCATAGCAAGGGCGAGAGAACTCCTCCTTGCGGAGTCCCTCTAGTCACTATTTTCCTTATGCATGCATCTCCCAAGTTCGAATTAATTATTCGGCTATTCAGCATCAAAATAATCAATTCGATTAGGAAGTTTTGAATGCTTAATGATTCTAGTGATTCTCTAATAGCCTTAATCTTAATGTTACTGAAAGCTCCTTCTATATCAAGGAACGCTGCCAATGTATACTCCCTATACTGCAGGCCGCGTTCAATGTAACTCACCACATCATGTAGCACACTCTCAACAGATTTACCCTTTAGATAAGCGTGTTGAGCCCCACTGATGATATGGTTGTCGATTGTCGTCCTCAGATAAAGATCGATCAATCTCTCCAATGTCTTCAAAAGAAAAGACGATAGGCTGATCGGTCTAAAATCTTTAGGTTTCGAGTGGCTAGCCTTACCCGCCTTAGGTATGAAAATTACCTTAACCTCTCTCCACCTCCTTGGAATATATCTCCTAATCAGACATACACTAAAAAGCTCAGTGAGAAGTGTTAGTGTCGTGTCACTGATGTTCTGCAGCATGGCTGGAAAAACACCATCTGGACCAGGTGACTTGTAAGGTTCAAAGGTGTTCACCGCCCAAGCTACCTTATCCATCGAGCCTATGTCACCGACTACTTCACTAAGTTCCCTATCAGATATACGTTCTGAGAATCCCAAGATTCGTCCTGCCTGTGCATCTGCCTCTAAGTTCATACAGCCCGGAAAATGAGTTTCCATAAGTATACTCAGAGACTCAGAGCAAGACTCCGTCCATGAGTTATCCGCACGCTGAATATATCCAGGAGCAGTAGGATCCTTGGATAAGATTCGCCTGAATCTGGATAACTCATTAACAGAGTAGATGGACTCAGAGTAGTTCCTCCATGAGTCCCTTTTTGCCCTCTTAATGTCTTCCTTATACCTATTAAAACTTTCCCTGTAGCTGTTCCAATCCTCACACTTGCGTGTCAGTTTCGCCCTATTGAACAACTTCCTGACGGTTGACTTTTGGTTCCTAAGTTCCTTGGTCCACCATTTAGGCTGTTCCCTCTTTCCCGGAAATATTACCGGACAAGTTAGTTCATAACTTTTCCTAACTTTCCCCGTGAAGTCCTCCACTAAACTCTAAACTCCCTCTGATGACAATTGCCATCCCGGAGCGGCGTTTAGTTCCCTATCCATAATGGCCCTAAAGGAATTCCAGTCGGTTCTCCTGGAGTTCCTATACGGTTCTCTCTTCGGCCTCGCGAAATTTAAACTAAAGGATATCCTGTTATGATCCGAAAAGGAACATTCACTGTCCACCCTCCAGTTCGTAATGTATTCGCTCCTAAAGTTCGTCAGTGTTATATCTATAACTGCCTCTCTATCTTTAGTTCTGAATGTGGGCACATTACCCAAGTTACAGATAAAAAGATTGTTAGTAGTTATAAAATTGAAAACTGACTCACCTCTTTCGTTGATATCAGCGCTGCCCCACTGGCAATGATGTGCATTAGCATCGCAACAGAGTACCAAATATACGCCTCTTCTCTTTGCATACTCCGTTAGTTTGCACACCATATCACCCGGTGGGTTGGCCACATCGTAGGGCGAGTTTCCTCCCGTCTCTATCCTCTCTTTTCACGACCGTTAGGTCTCCATTGCTAAAAGAATGAAAGTTTATAAAATTTAACTCATTCCTAGCTAGTATACACGATCTTACCTTATCCTCAGTGGATATCCTTTGACACTTAATCCACATACTCTGGTGTTGTTGATCCAGGGCCACATCCACTTTTGAGTCGATAGTTCGATAGAGGCTGCTTCACAGTGATGCAAATTAATTTGCACCACTTGCAGCCTTGTTGGTACTGTCAGATTTCGTATACCGGAACCTGATAGTGCCCAGACCGAAATTAGCGATTCCCGCCATAGACTCCAATTTCCTAAGAGACTCCTGGTCTATAGCAAACCTGAAGTCCCTTCCGAGGTTCTCTTTACAAGTCAGAGAAGCTAACAACTTCCACTGACTAGTATCCAGATCCTCCTTTTGGTTGACCAGTACTGTTAGTATAGTTTCCACAGATTTTATGGGTGGTGGAATCCACACTGTCACTACTGGTCTCAGGGGCAACTCAGATGCGAATATCACATCCAGTTTCGCCTCTAGACAAAGGCTGCCACACTTGGCAATCGTGGCCTTGAGAAAGTCAAGTGATTTCTCATTACCACAATTAACAGTTTTGACACCCTTTAACCAGTCCGCCAATTTTACAGTAAAATAAGTTATTTTTGTTTTTTTGCTGATTTATTACGTGGCAACACCGCATAAAATCACTCAATTCGAACTAGAGCCCAAAATGTCCCTTGAATGAAATATGATTTTTTTTTTTAAATTTTGTTCTATCAAAAACTATTGCGATGAATAAATTATATATCAAATTAAAGCTGAGATATTCCTCTATCACCTCCAAATAGTCCCGTCCAGGAACAAATCACTTAATTCGACCTAGGGACCAAAATATCCCTTGAGTGAGATATGAACAATATTTTTTTGAATACTATGTTCAACCAAAAACTATAACGGTAAATAAAATGTATATCAGATTTAAGCTGAGATATTCCTCTATCACCTCCAAATAGTCCGGTCCAGGAACAAATCACTCAACTCGACCTTGGGTCCAAAATATCCCTTGAGTGCAATATGAAAAAAGTTTTTTTTTTAAATACTTTTTTCAAGCAAAAATTATAGCGGTATATAAATTGTATATCAAAGAAGTCTGGTTCAGGAACACACCACTCAATTCGACCTAGAGTCCAAAATAATATGTAAGTAAAATTTTAAAACTCGTTATTTTTCATTTTTTTTTTTAATTTAATTATAGTTGCATCAATCAATAAACATTGTTTCGTCTCAAAGAAAGAATTTAACCATATTTTTAATCCCTTACCTAGTGTCTACATTAGGCAAATTAATATCATAACAAACGTCAAAATCAGTGTGAATAACCTTAGTGATTTTGACGTTTGTTATAATATTAACGTCAAACAAACGTCAAAATCACTAAGGTTATTCGCACTGATTTTGATTGTTACAGTTGTCAAACTGCATATATAAAAAACAATAATGAATACGCCATATTGTTGTTTTTGTGCAACTGTTACCACATGATGAGGTTAAAAGCACACCTGATTTGAATTCGCCGAAAATTATAACAAACAAAAGTCATAGTTTTTTACATTTTTTTATTTTTTCTGTTTGTTTACTCATTCAAAAAAACCATGTTGTTTTTTTCTTGTTGTAGAGTTGTCCGCACCTTCTATGAATTCAAAAAAGTATATAACAAGGCGAAGTCAAAAAGGTAAACTCACTTGATCAGTTGATTTTATTTTTGGTGAAATATGTGGCAACAGTTCTACAAAATAACAACATGGCGAATTCACCAATTTTTTAACATGGAGTTTGACACGTCAGCGGGCATGTAAAAATAGTTTATATGGAGTTTTGACAGTTCTAAGTATTAAAAATATAATCAGTTGATTAAGTGAGGTCACCTGTCTAAATTCGCCTTGATTGAAAATAAAATAACGAATGTTAGGTTAACACGCTATACGCTTAAAGGATAATGAAGAATGAATAATCAAAACGAAAACTACATGGTATGTAGGTATGTAGAGCGTTATGGCCTAGTCTTAAACTAGCAGATTAGAAACATCTTCTGGGCATGAGTCGTGGGAATCTAAGAGTCATTGTGAGTGTGATTACTGGTCATTTCGCAATAGGGAATATGACTAGTAAATGGGACATTGGCACGTCAGAGTTTTGTGGAGGAGCTAGGGACAGTAGAGCATATACTCTGTCTTTGTGTAAGGCTTCAGCGTAGTAGACTGAAGTGGTTTGGAAGCCACATGCTACACGAACTAGAGGAGGTTACGGGCACTTAATAACCTTATAGGGTTCGTAATGGGGATAAAATGGCTTAGTGGCATTTGTTTTTGATTGATGGGTCTTAGGTTCCACATTTTTCTTTTATTTTTTTTATTATATTGCCTTATCCTACAAAGGTCTCTCTTTTTCCCTTAGCATTTCTTTGGCATTTATAAAGGGATCACAATGAACCGAATGGTTTCTGGGTGGAGGCGTAAAGACGCCGCAATATTTCACTTACACAAAATTATTAAAAAAAAAAACATGTTGAAACAATCAACCAGACCGAGTTTTTGAA
This sequence comes from Protocalliphora azurea, assembly GCA_932274085.1. Taxonomy (NCBI): domain Eukaryota; kingdom Metazoa; phylum Arthropoda; class Insecta; order Diptera; family Calliphoridae; genus Protocalliphora; species Protocalliphora azurea. The sequence goes on along the minus strand of OW026523.1, from coordinate 33,208,067 downwards.
GTTATCAAAAACAAAGGTTCATCAACATATTATTAATAATGCTAAATTGGTCCATTAGTTTAAGTGCGTAAATAGGAAAATGCCATAAAAATGGCATTAAACTACTAAAATTACATTGAAAAAAAATTTAGTGTACATTTTAAGTTTTTTTGTAATTAATTTTTTAAGGGCCATAAATAATTAAAAAAATTAATTTTTAGCAGCATAATTATTTTTGGCTCCATTTTGGGTAAGTTGTTAAAAAATTGGTGTAAGTTATAGGAATATCACTGGTGCATATTATATATAGTATTAAATTAAATTTTTCAAAAAACGTAAAATTTTGATGTTTAGTGTTATTTCTGTAAAAAAATTAATTAATCATTCGTAAGGAAATGTTGAAGCGATATTTTACTTTTCTTTCTTTCTTCTTTACTTGCTTCGTTCGAAGCTTCATTTCTTACTGGATTTTTACTTCACAGCTTCTGGTGAAATTTTTAGAATTTTCTTCTAAATCGAACTCATACAAATCTGAATATTATTTGCTTTGGATTAGGTATTTTTTAAGAACCCAATGCAAGTATTCTTGCTATTGTAAGGTTTTCATGTCAAAACTTGCAGTATAGTCAAACGTAAACTCTTTAAAAATTTTCATGTCCAACTTGAACGATATGAATTAATTTGAAAATTTATTTAAGAACTCAGAGGAAAATTCCGAAAGATATTGTATTTAGATTAAAACATATTTTAAAGTTTTCTACAGAAGATGGTTGTAATAACTTCTTAGTACAATTACGGTACAAAAAGTACAATTTTTTATTAAACTTAGTTCAATAATGAAAATCGCATTTATCGTTCCTGATTCTAAGCGATAACCACTGATTGGAAATATAAGTATGATAGATAAAAGTCGTAACATGAACTTAAATTAGGTTTTATTTTCATGTTTTAATATACATCGGACAATCCGGGAAACGAAGGCAAAAATAAATAATATAATATTGTTGTGTTGGTCACGTTAAATGTTTTACTACAATCAGATTCCACAAGTGTTATTGGTATGTTGATAAATAGTATAAAATTGTCTTCTGGTTGGTAGATAGTCTCTAATCGTCCCTCGTCTTTTAAGATACATTTCGGTTCTGAGGGCAGCTATCCAGTCAATAAGAGACAGCTCACTGGGGTCCAATCTGGTTCCGTTGTGAAACCCTGAGGTATCATATGTTGCAAACTCAAGTGTCCATAACAGCGTTCGAAACGCACCAACCCGACGCATGTATGAAAGAATTGATCCATATGATGTCAACATCAGAGAGATCTGATAATACATGCACAGACGGACTTCCAAGATTAGCAGTATATATGGATACAATAATCGATATTGCTAGGAATGCTATTAAGGAATCCCAGAATGGTCGCATGGCGGAATCCACTATCTTTCCTTGCACCTGTATTCCTGAGCCTTGTCGCCGTCATAATGGCGATCTGTTTGGCCATAAGATCCACCGGTTGTACGAAGTGCTCTTGTTATGAGTAGCGTTAAACTATGCAGAATCCTATCAAAGATTCCGATTTAGGTTGATTTCTCCATAGTCTTACACCATACTATCCGTACATAAGTGTGGGCTAAATCACCGTGTCGAAGAGCCATTTCGTATTCCTGGAATGTATTCCATAGGATCGGTAAGCCTTCCTACACATATATAGGACAATACCAACCTTTGAGGCTCTGGCCCGTGTATTCTGGAACCAGGATAGTTTAGAGTCCGGTATAATCCCTAGGTACGTCGCACTATCTGACACCTTTAATTCAACACCGTTTAGACGTGGAAGTGGGAAAGATGGATTCTTATGTCTTCTATAAAAGAGGACAATTTCCGTTTTTCCTGGATTTAAACTAAGGCCACTAATTTTGCTCCATGTACTAATTAGTCCCATAGCAGTTTACAGGCGGTAAGACATAGTATCCAGATATTTCTCAGATACAGCCACCGCAACATCGTCTGCGTAAGCGACAGTATTAAACTTCAGTGAATCAAGTTGCCTGAGTAACGGTGATATTGCAGAGAAGTGGAGATAAAACTCCTCCTTGCGGAGTACCCCTATTTACTACCCTATAAATGGTAGACGCACCCATGCTGGATATTATAACCCTATTGGCTAGAAGTCTCCATATGAGACTGATGATCGACTGATGAATGTCCAGTCTCTCCAGGGGCAGTTTGATTGCCTCCAGAGTCACATTATTAAAAGCCCCTTCTATATCAAGGAAGGCCACTAATGCATATTCCTTATACTCAAGAGCTTTTTCAATATATCCTACGAGCGAATGTAATGCAGTCTCATATAGGCATGTTGATACCCTGATAAAAGGCAAAGGTTGATCGTTCTGCGTAGGTGTAGGTCGATTAACCTTTCCAGTGTCTTCAGGAGGAAGGACGACAGACGTTTTGTTTGACTTCAGATAGGTCTGAAGTCCTTCGGTCTTGTATGTGACCGGGTTCTGGATGAAACTTGGAACAGCAGGTGATGATGCCTGAATTTACGAAATGGTCTCAAAGTGGCTTCCTACGCCGCTACAGAAAGCCCTCCAGGGTTTTCGTTTCGCATTTCTTATCTGTCTTAAACCTGTTAACTGAGTACTTATAAGTAGACCAGTTTCCTAGTATCTTGGCCTCAATAAATAGACGGCGACATTCTTTACGATTCTCGCATATCACGGAGTTCCACCAATGTGGTTTACTTATACCCCTGCAGATTTTGGGTCGATGTATCAAAAGCGTTCGTTAGCATTTGGACACAGGACTCAATATCACCACAACCGTTGATAGTCGGAGGATTTGGGATGGGTTGGGACATCTTGTTGTGCTGTCCAGTTTGTCTTCCTCCTGTTTTGAAAGTTCCATAATCACCTCTTGTTTGGATGATACGTCTGGTACTCGGGCCATGGGCCTAGACCGACGTGGGATCTCTTCAATGTAAACCACGTCCAGTCTAGCGCCTTCCCAAGGGCCATCCAAAAGAGCGGTCGCCTGCTTCAGGACCAGTGCTGGTTGCTCGTTTAAGCAGGCCATTAGCTTGACTCGGTTACGGTACCATCCCGCATCATCACACTGGGGGGCGGGTCTGGGGTTCTCTTTCAGAACGTTACAGAAGACTCCCATCAGCTTCCTGCGCACTATATCCCAGTTTGTGTGGGATGTAGCGCAATCCGGATCGCTCCTGTCGATGACAGCTCGTATAAGAGGGCTTTTGGTAATTGCACTATATGAATTGTTCATCGGGTTGTAGGGCTTTGAATGCTTGGTCCCGGGATGTTGGTTTGCGGCTGAGCCTCCTACTCTGAACGTTGCCGTTTAGGCCTGTCCTTCGACGTGCGGGGAGAGTTACGCTGTTATTCGGCCAACAGTGATTTAGCCCAATTGAAAGAAACAAATTCCTTAGGAGTAAGGGCAGGCTTTTTACCCTGGCTGGTGCGATGTACCTTTGGGGCGAGTTATTTCTCTTTCGGGCAAGAGGCTCGGGGGGAGGTAACGCTTGGAAGCTCGAAGACTTGTTCGCAACTCCTTTGGTTACAGTAGGCACTGGGGTTGCTGCCGCTCGAGTTGGTTTCAAGTAGGCAGTCCCCGAAGCAAGGGGTTACGCCGGTCTTGTGCCAGCGCGGGCCAGATCATCTTTGAGGTGCTTGGTGCGAAGTTCAGAGGCAGCTCGCTGCTTTTGCTGTTTTTTCGCATTTGGTGGGCTTGCCACCTCCTATTGTTTGTTTTCTGTCTTATTTATATGGTTTTGTTATCTTTTTTTTTTTTTTTGTTACACAAAATTAAATTTTTGTCCCACGATTATGCTTGTAGCGGGTTGGACCATCCATGAATTGACGACGTACTTGGACTAGGCTACTCAACATTTACAACCGACCCGTGCCCTGGCGTCGGAGGAAAGTTGTTAGCGACTAGTCTTTTTTAAATCACTAACTAGCCCTTCAGGTTCTCGGCACAGCCACGAACCACCTTAACCTTACAAGTGGTGACAGTTTTGGTCCGCGGCCTGAGCTCGTGCCATTACTTAGGTCTGGCAGTGTATTATGTCAAACCTCAATAATGACGAAGGTCCCCTATCCGCCACCTGGGCACGTACTCGATGGGAGATATGTCAACTCCATATGAGATTTCGGTTGTAGCTTTCGTATTAGTTTACCCACACATGATGATTGTTCCATGCACTCACTTCCTGCAGGATTGTGACAGACATAAACATTTTCTAATCTTAAACATTTTTTTTATAATGAATTATTGTTATTAGTTACATATTTAGATGACATAATTTGTGTTATTACATTAATTGGTAAAGGAATAATAAAATAAAAGTACCTTTTTTAAACTTTATAAGTTTTACATTAAATATTGTATTTGAATCGTTATAGTATGCTTGTAATTCAAGAACTTCATATAATCATTTTACAACATATATTTCATGTATTTGATCACTTACAGCCCTATGCATAATGAAAAGAGCTGCTTGATTGTTAGCATAAAGCTTATTCATAATGAATTTTAATCCGTCAACTAAGTCAGCATAATTCAAGTCTGAAATTTAATGTTGCCAAATTGTATTTCAATAACTAGCAACCATGCTTTACATAAATTGTCCCTGATTTTGACAATTTATTTTGTATTTTCCCTCGAAACTAAAAACTTGATGTAAAGAAGAAATACATCAATATATTTTATTAAAATAAAATAATGGATCTGTAAATTGGGATCAGGATGAAAAGGTTAGTTTTTTTAATGAAGTCGTTTATAATTATATTACAAAATTATCAAAAGCTCTCATGTACATAATTGAAAATCATCAGAAAAAATTTAATAATTTTGATTTAAAAACTATTGACGAATTTATATTTTTTATGAATTGCGATTATTAGATCGTATTAGTTTATAACAAATTGCATTTATAGGATTTACTATCGAGCATTGTCTTGGAGAAATTCGATATAATAGAAAATGCAAAAATTGACACAAATACAAACAAAAATAAAAAGGAAGCTTGGAATGTCGTACATAATCTTTTTAATAAAGTTTCCAAAAATAATAGAACGGTGGAACAAATTCAAAACCAATGGCAAAAAACAAAATCTTTGGCGAAGTCAAAAATTCTACCTATGTTCGTTTAACGAAGCAGACCGGTGGTGGACCACTTCCTTAACCAATAAATAACATGGAAGAACAATTGGTGTGTCGGTTACCAAAACATTTTGAAATTGATCAAAACATTTACGACAGCAATTCTTTTTCTGTGGAAAATTCTTCAAAAATAGATATCAATACAAATGAGTCTTTTAAAATAGAGAACAATAATTCCAGTTATGAAATTTTGAATAGCGATGATGATATCGCATTTAATATTATAATAGAAGACTCACGAAAACCAAAAATAAATAAAATAAAAAGGAATGATAAGTCTGATGAAAATGCAAAAAGAATAAAATTACTTGATATAAGTATAAGACAAATGGTGTTGGAAATAAAATATATGGAAGAAAATCATAGCGTTCAAAAAAAAAAAAAATTTAATTTTAGATTTGCAATTAAAAGAAGAACGTAATCTGAAAGTAGAAAAATTAAAACTAGAAATTCAGTACTTAAAAAAAGTGGTAATTTTACTTAAAAGTTTTATATAAGTAGAACCAAGTTATTAGTACAAACATATTTTTTTCCTTTTTGTAAATAGAGTAACAGAAATATAGCTCTAAAATGCCCTCCTTCTCCAAACTTCTCTCAAACTTAAAATTGTTTAGTATTGGTGTCATAAATTATATATGTAGTCTAGCAAGTAAACCGTTTTAGAGCTGCTTTTTTGCTGCTCTAATACAAATTTTAAGACAATATAAATTTTTTATTTTGATTATTTTAAATCTGTTTTTATGAAATCAAATTAGTTCTTTTTTTTCTGCCGAACTGAGGCTATTATATGTAATGTTAAAACATTATTTCTTTTATTCAGTAAAATATTTAATTACATAAACATTTTATTTTAATTATAAATCAAAATTTCATTATAAGTTATTATATTAGTTTTATTGAATGAATTATTTATTTCAACAAATTATTTTTGTAAAGTTTTTAGTTATTTTTTATGAATTATTTAAAAATGTTTATTCAACAAAATTATATAAATATAATAAAAAAACTATTCAAAAATAACAACCGAGACTAGTGCGTGCTTTAGAAATGTTGGATATGTTTTAATTTCCAGTTTCTTGTACTAAAGTTTGTGTACATAATGGATAAATTGCTAAATCCACTACTAAATTTTGCCATTTTCTCTCGAAATTCGCATGTTTTCAAAAGTATTCGAAGTCTACTTTTCTAAACTTTTCCAACTCCAAAGAGTCGTTCCACAACGTTTCTAGTCTTAATGCGTATTATGTTATACAGTTCTTTTATGTCTTTTGGATTCTGTAGGTGTAAATGAATAATTTGTTAGGTAGGTAGGTAAAGAAGGGTTGCACAGCACCCATAAGAATTCTTGTGCATCCACTCGGAGACCATGAGGTCCATTGTGAGTCCCTTCGTGAAAAAAATAGAAATAACTACAGATAGGATATAGAAAGGAGCAAGAAGGAAAATAGTGGAGAAAGAGCCGAGACCAAGAGAAGACTAGAAAAGAATAGAAAGAATTTGAAAAGAAGAAGTACTACCTCCCCGTGTCGCTCGCTCTAGGCCAGCGATCCCCTCTTAGCCAGACTATTCCCATGACAAATCCTATCAGTCTATCGAGATCTAATCTCGATATACTGTCCAATTCGTCAAGGAATCGACTGCCTAACCATTTCTGCCTACTTAGTTGTAGACATGGACAGTGACATATAATATGTTCCACCGTCTCCAGCTCCTCATTATCTTCGCACATTCTGCAAAGACCGGAGGAGCCCCTATCCCAATTCCCTATCATTCCCCCTATGGGACAATGACCTGTCAGAACACCTATCATAGTCTTCAGGTTTCCCCTTTTCATGCTTAAAAGTAGATTCGCATCTGCTTTATCAAGTTTGGGCCATAGGACCCTTGATAATCTGCAGTCCGTTCTACAATTCCATGCATGGTTGGTTCTATCCCGAATCCACTCCCCAACTAACCTGAAGTAAAAGCCCAGAGGTGGTCTCACACCGCTTTCACTTGCAGTCCTATCCAAAGCTGAGCCGTTCTCTGATATGATAATTCCTCATCAATCTCCTAAGAGCCCTCTTACAGTCGCTAACTAGCCTAGACTTGACAAAATGTCCTTTCAAAGCCTTCAGCGCCGCCTGGCTATCCACATACAGAGTTACCTCTGTATTCACTTCAATGTTCCCTGCAATCAATTCTGTGGCCCTAAGAATCCCTAGAATTTCCGCCTGGAATACACTACAACTATTCGGTAGTCTATACGTCTTCCTGATGTTTTCCTCAACTAGATACACACCTGCACCAGTGCCTGTATCCATTTTGGATCCATCAGTGAACACCGATACTCCACTGAATAGTTTCTCCCTACCTAACCATTGGTTCCTACTCGGAATAATCAGTATAGGATTTTCCCCGAAATCGACCTCCGTGCACATATAGTCCGTGGATCCAGAAGGAACCAGGGTATGTCCACCGAGATTGACCTCGTTTAAAAGTTTGGAATGTCCTATTCTGATTGATCCTGTAAGTCTTAGTTCACTAAGTCTAAGCAGGCTCCTTGCAGCCATTCCCATCACAAACTCCTCAATGGATAGGAAATGCAGAATGACGTCAAGTGCCGCCTGAGGTGTGCTTCTTACGGCACCCGTTATGCCAATCGAAGCACATCTCTGGGCTTTAGACAAAAGATTCCTACGACTTCCTATTCTCATTGCCTCCCACCAGACAAGACATCCATACGTCAGAATTGGCCTCACCACCGAGGTGTAAATCCAATTTACTACCATCGGTTTGAGTCCCCAACTCTTACCTATGGAGTTCCTGCATGTGTAATAGGCGTTGAAACCTCTCTTAAGCCTCTCCTGAGTGTTCCTCTTCCAAGATAATTTACTATCAAGGAACACACCAAGATATTTTGCCTCCTTCTTCAATCCTAGTTCAGTCCCCCCTAGTACCGGTAGCCTAAATTGCTCAATCCTGTACCTTCTGGTGAAAAGAACTAGCTCCGTCTTCCCCGGGTTGACCCCTAAACCCTTACTAGTGGCCCATGAGGACAGTTCGTTAAGTTCATACTGCATGACGTCGCTGATCGTGGAAAGAAATTTACCCGTGATCAGTATAACCACGTCATCAGCATAGGTAACGATTTTCCGCCCTCTTGCGTCAAATTGTCGTAGAATGACATTGACGGCTAAGAGCCATAGTAAGGGCGAGAGAACTCCTCCTTGCGGAGTTCCTCTAGTCACTATCTTCCTTACACATGCATCTCCTAAGTTCGAATTAATTATTCGGCTATTCAGCATCAAAATAATCCATTCGATTAGGAAGCTTTGAATGCCTAATGATTCTAGTGATTCCCTAATAGCCTCAATCTTTATGTTATTGAAAGCTCCTTCTATATCAAGGAACGCTGCCAATGTATACTCCCTATACTGCAGGCCGCGTTCAATGTAACTCACCACATCATGTAGCGCACTCTCAACAGATTTACCCCTTAGATAAGCGTGTTGAGCCCCACTGATGATATGGTTGTCGATTGTCGTCCTCAGATAAAGATCGATCAATCTCTCCAATGTCTTCAAAAGAAAAGACGATAGGCTGATCGGTCTAAAATCCTTAGGTTTCGAGTGGCCAGCCTTACCCGCCTTAGGTATGAAAATTACCCTAACCTCTCTCCACCTCCTTGGAATATATCTTCTAATAAGACACACACTAAAAAGCTCAGTGAGAAGTTTTAGTGCCGTGTCACTGATGTTCTGCAGCATAGCTGGAAAAACACCGTCTGGACCTGGTGACTTGTAAGGTTCAAAGGTGTTTACCGCCCATGCTACCTTATCCATCGAGACTATGTCACCAACTACTTCACTAAGTTCCCTATCAGATACACATTCCGAGAATCCCAATATCCGTCCCGCCTGTGCATCTGCCTCTAAGTTCCTACAGCCTGGAAAATGAGTTTCCATAAGTAAACTCAGGGACTCAGAGCAAGACTCCGTCCATGTGTTATCCGCATGCTGAATATATCCAGGAGCACTAGGATCTTTGCATAAAATTCGCCTGAATCTGGATAACTCATTAACGGGGTCAATGGACTCACAGTAATTCCTCCATGAGTCCCTTTTTGCCCTCTTAATGTCCGCCTTATACCTATTAAAACTTTCCCTATAGCTGTTCCAATCCTCACACTTGCGTGTCAGTTTCGCCCTATTGAACAACTTCCTAACGGTTGACCTTTGGTCCCTAAGTTCCTTGGTCCACCATTTAGGCTGTTCTCTCTTTCCCGGAAATATTACCGGACAAGTTAGTTCATAGCTTCTCCTAACTTTCCCTGTGAAGTCCTCCACTAAACTCTCAACTCCCTCTGATGACAATTGCCATCCTGGAGCGGCGTTTAGTTCCCTATCCATAATGGCCCTAAAGGAGTCCCAATCGGTCCTTCTGGAGTTCCTATATGGTTCTCCCCTTGGCCTCGCGAAATCTAAACTGAAGGATATCCTGCTATGATCCGAAAAGGAACATTCACTATCCACCCTCCAGTTCCTAATGTACTCGCCCCTAAAGTTCGTCAGTGTTATATCTATAACTGCCTCTCTATCTTTAGTTCTGAATGTGGGCACATTACCCAAGTTACAGATAAAAAGATTGTTAGTAGTTATAAAATTGAAAACTAACTCACCTCTCTCGTTGATATCGGCACTACCCCACTGGCAGTGATGTGCGTTAGCATCGCAACCGAGTACCAAATATATGCCTCTTCTTCTTGCATACTCTGTTAGTCTGCACACCATATCACCCGGTGGGTTGGCCCCATCGTAGGGCATATAAACGGAGGCGAGTGCGAGTTTCCTCCCGTCTCTATCCTCTCTATTCACGACCGTTAGGTCTCCATTGCTGAAAGAATGAAAGTTTATAAAATTTAACTCATTCCTAGCCAGTATACACGTTCTTACCTTATCCCCAGTGGATGGTACAAAAAGTGTATACCCCTTGACACTTAATCCACATACCCTGGTGTTGTTGATCCAGGGCTCTTGGATTAAAGCCACATCCACTTTGGAGTCGACAAGGTTCATCGCTAATTCGATAGAGGCTGCTTCACAGTGATGCAAATTAATTTGCACCACTTGCAGCCTTATTGGTACTGTCAGGTTTCGGATACCGGAACCTGATAGTGCCCAGACCGAAATTAGCGATTCCCCCCATAGACTCCAATTTCCTGAGAGACTCCTGGTCTATAGCAAACCTGAAGTCTCTTCCGAGGTTCTCTTTACAAGTCAGAGAAGCTAACAACTTCCACTGACTTGTATCCAGACCCTCATTCTGGTTGACCAGTACTGTCAGTATAGTTTCCACCGGTTTTATGGGTGGTGGAATCCACACTGTCACTACTGGTCTCAGGGGCAACTCAGATGCTAGTATCACATCCAGTTTCGCCTCTAGACAAAGGCTGCCACACTTGGCAATTGTGGCCTTGAGAAATTCAAGTGATTTCTCATTACTACAATTGACAGTTTTGACACCCTTTGACCAGTCCGCGCCTTTGAAGGACACTTCATCCGGCCTTCCTTTCATTAGGCGATCTCGTCGATGAGCCTATCTTCAATCGACCTCCATAGATCCGTGCTAATCCTCCCATCTGGGTCAGTACGGTCTATGACAGCCGCCTGAAGATATTCCGGCTTCATCAACTCCTTCGCCTTTTTCGAGGTCGAAGGCTTGTCGTCACCAGATCTAGCTCTCTTAATGACCTCCTTTTGGGGGCCTTTAAGAGATCCAGTCGGTGTGTGACTCGCCATCTTGGCGGTAGGGACTGGTTGGTCATCGCCAGACCTAGCTCTCTTAATGACCTCCTTACGGTGATCCTTAAGAGAGCCAGATGGCTTATGACCAGCCCCACTACCAGCATTCTTTATCGTCTTCTTTTGAAGACCTTTAAGAGAGCTGGGAGTGTTGTTTGCCGCACATTTCTTACTGGTAGAGGGTTGGTCGTCTCCAGACCTTGCTCCTTTGGTGCTTGATTCACCAGAGTTGCCGGATGGTATACGATCAGCCCCCTTTTTAGCAATGATAGCCGGCCTTCCAGTTTCCACTGATCGTTCCGAGATGTGATAGGTTTAATTGGTCGGCTGCTATCATTGCCTTTATCTTTGGACTTCATTGCGACCCCTGACACGTTTCCTATGCTCTCCCGAGCATTTTCCGGAATGGTGTCAAATATCGCATTTAGTCCTTCGGGATAAGACATTCCCAAGATAGCTGAGGTCGAGCCATAGATTTTTTTAAATCTGATCACACTCTTCCTATGCCTCTTGATAAGGTATTTATCCCTACCACTGACTGACGACAGATCCCTCTTGGCCATCTTATTAAGAAAGATCAAGGAGGATCTGACGCCGTTCTTTGCTTTCTCCTCTTTTGTTCGGCTGTCGACGACGGCAGTTACACATGGTTTTACCGCATCTTGCCGAACTATTTTTGAACCCACCTGTCCACCATCCCGAGCGGATGACACCTCGGATGCTGGAGAACTCCTTTCCTGAGCGTGAGCTAAAATCATTGTAATTTCATGCTCCTCATCAGAAAAAAGAGAGATCCTCCAACCTCTCCGTAGTGCCCGTCCCCCCGAGAGAGTCTCCAGGTGAGCTCAAGAGGTCGTCCGTTTCGGCCAGTTCACTCAATAATTGTCCCTCCTGAGCAATTATGTCCTCGTGAATTCTTAAAAGGTCAGAGTCAGTGTCCGAAACTCCTACTGAAACTGCCCTATTCTCCTCCACATCCTTTTTATTAAAATTCTCTCTGATACTAATCTTGGTCCCACGAAAATGCACGTACTAAGTGGACCATCTCGCGCAGTGACGGCATACGCGGACTAGGCTTTTAAAATTACAACCAACCCGTGCCATGGGCGTTGGAGGGGAGCTGTTAACGATTAGTTTCTTTAAGCACTAACTAACCATGCAGATCCTCGGCACTGCTACCTCTCACCTTGATCTTAAAAGTGCACTTAATTTATTTGGTCCGCGAGAACTTCTATGAGTTTCTAGGTTTAGATGTAATGCTTAGGACCCGACTACAGTCAGTACATGGGGATCTGTAACCAAAAGGTAAGTGATCTCCAGTTTATTGGCTACAATCGGCTCAGAAGCCTTACATCCGAACCCCCTATCCGCCACCTGGGGACACGTCCGATGGGAGTAAATAAGTAAAGACTCCACATTTGTTAGGTCACCGTATAATACTTATTAATATGTTGTTAAATTCATTGTTTTAATTTATATTTATTTCTACTTTATTTTGCATTTTTTATTGTATTTAAATTAGTCATATTTTTGAGCCACTCATCACACTGTAATTTAATGTAAATTTTGTTTCTATGGTCCACTATAACTTATTTTGGTTATTAACCGTTAGGTTATATTTTATTTCTTATTTTTTTTTTATTACCATCTCATTTTATTTATTGTTTTGTTTTTTTTGCATATATGTACATTACTAGTGCTGAATTTCTTTTATTTGTCTCTCAACATAGAATAACAACAACAACACAGTAGCCCTTATTTATTTACTTATGATCGTTTGTTCAACTTTAGTTAAAGAATTTTGTAAATAAAGAATTTATTGTTATAGTTAAAGTCGAACAAGCATCTTGTCTTGTCATTTCTTTTCGCGGTTCACGGTCGCAAATCGTTTTTGTAAAGTGAATTATTTTACAATTACTCGGCCCAACGAACATTTCAGTGGCAATATAGATAACAAATCAAAAAACTGATTTGCTCTATATTGCTGCCGGTAAGGAAAAAGCTCCTTATCGTACATTTTGGCGCCCAACGTGGGGCACGAGTAAATTAAACTTTTTCTTTTAATTTTTCATTGTGCGGTCCGTGGAAATTCTTGAACTTTTCGTTGGAAATCGTTCTCGTTAAAAAAAAGCTTAAACCAGTGCCTAAAGAACAAATATCGTGTCGCCATTTTACAATAAAAATTTATTTGGACATAAAATAAATTGTGCTTTGTGGTTAAAAAAATTTTACAATGTCAATGGAAGAAATGAAGCAGCACCGGGCTAATACGAAGCAAAGTATTACCCGTATAAAAACCAAATTGAAGCCAATGGAAGGGGTGAAGGCAGGACACTCTCCTCAGCTGAATTAAAGTGCCGATTGGGGATTTTGGGGTCATATTTTAAACAAATATTGACGTATCAAACCCAAATTGAAAAATATGACCCAGACGACAACGGTAGGCCCGAAATTGAAGATTTGTACATCGCAGCTAAAATGAATATACAAACGCAGCTTGGTGAGGATGTTCATAACACAACGTTGTCGGATTCTACAATTTGTTTCCCTGTTGCCAACCATAAATTGCCCCAGATCAAATTGCCCACATTTAGTGGTAAGTACAGTGAGTACAAAAATTTTATAACGTCGTTTAATCAAGTTATTGATCGTGAATATGGACTATCGAATATTGAAAATTTTAACCATTTGCTCAACTGCCTTCATGGCCAAGCACTAGAAAGGCCAAAGCAATAGAAAGGCTCAAAAATCGTTACGACAATAACTCGCTCATTTTTATGGAAAACATAACTACACTTTTTGAACTACCAGCCATGTCCAAATACAATAGTGCACAATTACGTAGTCTCGTTGATAAGGTTTCTGCTCTTTATAGTTCGTTATTATCTCTTGGCTCTCCAAGCGACATTGCCAATTCTATGCTATTTTATATAGTGCTGGAAAAAGTTGATGATGACACTAAAAGGAAGTGGAAAGATTCTTTAGACTTCACCAAGTTGCCATCATGGGATGATTGCTCCAAGGTTCTTGAAAGGCATTGCCAATTCTTGGAGTCTGTTGATACCACACATTCACATGTGAACCTTCGTAAGCCCGAAAATCACAATTCTGGTAAGTTCAAAAATAAATATTCTAAACCTGGCTATAGTTTCACGGTTTCAAAACGCGTTTGCACACTTTACTCTAAAGATGACCACACTATTAGTCTCTGTTCTCGTTTTAAAGATATGAATGTCGGTCAACGCTTTGAAAATGCAAAACGATTAGGTCTCTGCCTTAATTGTCTATCGAAAGGGCATCAAGTAAACAACTGTTCCTCTTCATTCAAGTGCAAATTTTGTTCTTGCTCGCATCATAGTTTACTTCATCGGTCTCAGGAGGTTCTAGGCCCTCGTCCCCAGCTGCTGAACCATCTACATCTCATGCTGCATTGAATGAAAATCCCGCCTCGGTCCATGTCCATATTGAAAAATCCTCGCCGGAACAGGTGCTTCTTGCTGCTGCCATGGTTCTCGTTCGTGATGCTAATGGTTGTTATCAATTGGGACGCGCTTTGTTGGATTCTTGCTCTAAATTGAATTTCATTACTGATGAATTTTCGCAAAAGTTACATTTGTCTCGCAAAAAACAAACTACTGAAGTTGCTAGTATTGGTAACACGCATAGCAAAAGCACATATAAATCGTCCACAAATGTTAAATCTCGTTTTACTGATTTTGAAGTACCTCTTTCGTTTTGTGTGACCACTCACATTTCGTATCAACCTGATTCAGAATTAGATGTCTCATCGTGGAATTTGCCGCCAAACACCCAGCTTGCTGATGAAAACTTTTTCAAATCAAAACGAATTGATTTACTTATTGGTATTGAAACTTTCTTCGATATTTTGTCGATTGGTCAAATAAAACTTGGTCCTAATTTGCCCAAATTACAAAAAACGCTTTTTGGATGGATAGTTGCTGATCGTTATAATTGAAATCATTCCAAAAGTTCTAGTTCTTCTTGTATGCTTTCAATAGAAGAAGAGGTCGATTTAAATTTACAACGTTTGTGGGAAATCGAAGAAGTTGAATCTGGTCCAACTGTTTTGACTCCAGAGCTAGTTGATTGTGAAACCTTTTTTAATAATACAGTTCATCGTGAAGCTTCTGGTAGGATTGTTGTTAAATTGCCATTCAAAGAATCCTCTGACAATTTAGGCCTCTCTCGAAATATGGCTCTTAAAAGATTTGCATCTCAGGAGAGAAGGTTTGCTCGAAACAACAACCTAAAATCACAATATGAAGGAATATGAAGATTGTGGACATATGAGTCTAGTTCGAAATCCTCGCTTAGATGAACCTCACTATTTCATACCCCATCATTGCGTTTTTAAGCCCAATAGTACCTCCACGAAATTAAGAGTAGTCTTCGATGCTTCATGTCCCTCATCGTCCCATAAATCTTTGAACGACATTCTTATGGTTGGTCCAACTATTCAAGATGAGTTGTACAAAATTCTACTTCGTTTTCGCCTTCATCGCTATGCCATCACAGCTGATATAGTCAAAATGTATCGCCAGGTCCTCATTGACTTTCATGATCGTAAATTTCAATACATTTTGTGGAGAAATTCAGAGGAAGAAGAAATTCGTACTTATCAGCTAAATACAATTACCTACGGATTGTCAGCTGCCCCTTATCTCGCTATCAAGTCTTCATTATCTTGCAGATCAGTATAACGACCAATATGAACTTGGCATAAAGATCATAAAGTCTTCATTTTATGTTGATGATTTCCTAAGTGGGGCTGGGACAATGGAAGAATTGGCTTAAATTAAGCAGGAGGTAAATGAAATTCTAAGTGAAGGTTATTTTTAGTTAGATAAATGGCACTCAAACCATAAAGATTTTCAAGATGATAAAACTACCAAAAGTTTGAATATTGATGACTCTACTGTTACTAGTGCTCTTGGTATTACATGAGATCAACAAAAAGATATTTTCCTATTTTCTTTTTCGCCTAAAGGTCAAATGGAGGAAAAAATTACCAAACGAACAATTTTGTCATCTCTTTTCGATCCCCTAGGACTCTTGGCACCGCTTATTATAAAGTCAAAGATCATCATGCAAGAATTATGGATTCTAAAAATTGGTTGGGATGAATCTATACCTCAAGAACTATACTCTGCCTGGAAATCTTTTGTCTCAGATCTCAATTTATTATATTGCCTTAAAATTCCTCGTTTTTGTCTTGCTCCTAATTCTCAATTAATTCAACTTCACGGCTTTTGTGACTCTTCAATTCGCGCTTATGGTTGCTGTTTCTATTTTCGAGTAAAAACTTCTTCAGGAAATGTATCTGTTCGTCTTTTTACTGCTAAATCTCGTGTCGCTCCAACAAAAAGAAAATCATTGCCTAAATTAGAATTATGCGGCGCACAACTATGGCAAAATTATACTCTAAAATCAAAAATCTTTTCGCAATACCAAATCTTGAAGTTTTTCTCTGAACAGATTTTCAACTAGTTCTTCATTGGCTCAAGCAGCATTCTTCAACATTATCCGTTTTTGTTGGCAGCAGGGTATCAGAAATTCAGGACCTTACTAATGCTTGTAGTTGGAGACATGTCCCAACTCATTTCAATCCTGCTGATATTGTTTTTCGAGGTTCGACTGTTCAAGAACTTTTCTCATCTATATGGTTCAATGGACCAGCATTTCTCGCTCTAGATCCTTCTCAGTGGCATCCAACTAAATTGGATAAATTACCCGAAGAAAATCAACAAGAAATCGATAGAGAAAAACGTAAAACTACAATGTGCCTTGAAGTAAAATCTAATTACATTTTGGATTCGATTGCAAGATATAGTTCATAAAAACCTATATTGCTGTTTTTGTCTGCATCGCAAATAAGGCAGTGCACATTGAAGTTGTATCGGACTTATCAACTGACGCCTTTATTGCCGCTCTGAAAAGGTTGATTGGACGAAGAGGTTTGCCCACAGATATATTCTGTGATAATACCACCAATTTCGTTGGTGCAAATTCTAAGTTGGTTCAATTAAAATCATTCCTTTTTGATCCAAAGAACTCAAATTTTATTGTAAATTATTGCTCAAATCAATTTATAAATTTTCGCTTTATTCCTCCTAGGGCACCACATTTTGGCGGATTGTGGGAGGCGGCCGTAAAATCTGCAAAGGGCCACTTAACTAAAACCCTGGCTAACACTAGGCTTACATATGAAGAGATGACAATTGCGATGATCGAGGTAGAGGCTATTTTAAATTCAAGACCAATATCACCCCTATCTTCCGATCCAAGTGATTTTGAAGCCCTTACACCTGGCCACTTTCTAATTGGCGTTCCCCTACGTAGTTTGCCAAAACCTGATGTCCCTACAAAAGAAATGAATAACCTTGAGTATTGGGCCCGGATAAGCGCTATCAAATTTTTGGAAAAAATGGTGCCACGATTATATTAACGAACTGCAGACTCGCAATAAATGGACTACCTCCAACAACAATATCATCAATAGATCTATAGTAATTGTTCATGAGGATAATCTACTCCTACAAAAATGGCTCATGGGTAAAACCATCAATATTGTGCTTGGAAGAGATAATCGTGGTTGACATTAAAACAACAAAAGGAGTTATACGTCGCCCTATCCACAGACTTGCTCTACTTTGTTCATCTTGAAAGTGTCCTTTCAATGGGGCCGGTATGTTAGGTCACCGTATAATACTTATTAATATGTTGTTAAACTCATTGTTTTATTTTATATTTATTTCTATTTTATTTTTCATTATTTTATTGTATTTAAATTATTCATATTTTTTGAGCCACTCATCGGTAAGGAAAAAGCTCCTTATCGTACAGCATTACTGCAGAGAAGTAGAGTAATTCTGTCTTTTGCGGGCTTAAAACCTGGTGCAGCCTTTTAATTTTTCGAGATGCACGTCCGACGCGGCATTTTTTTCAAATTTAGACCTTTTTCGTCTGCAATAAAGATTTTTTCTCCCTTATAACCACCCTCTTCAATAATTTTAGCAAGAGTTTTAGGGTAAGCCCTCGCAGCTTCTATGTCTGCCGATCCAGTTTCGCCTTGAAGTTTAATATTATGTAATCCAATCGTGATTTAATGTTTTCGAACCAGCCTTTGTTAACTTTTTCTCGTTTTGCCCTTATTGATGACCCACCGTAACAGAATTTCTTATTTTATTTTCATTTTGTTTAAAGGTACGTATTGTGGATTCATTTAATCCGAAAGGGACTTTGCTAATAAATTAGCTTTGTTACCACCGCATAATCTAACTACAATTTTAATTTTGTCATCTAACGTAATAAATTTTCGCTTAAGCGTAGGTTTTTGGGCATTTGAAACTTTACTATTCATATGTAAAAAAAAATTTTAATAATAAAAAAGTATTCAAAAAATTTTTCCCAAATTAAACGTCGTATATGTACAAAAGTTCACGTTGTAATGATAGTTTTTAATTCACATGTTTACGATATCATTTATTGTTTTACGATAACTCATGTTTTGAAAGCAAAATGGGTAATTCCCTTTTTATTAAAAAAAGTATGAATATGTACATACACAAATTAGTATTACCAGTATATATTTATATTATACATATTTTCAACTTCGCGTTATAAATCAAACCGATTTTTTTTTCAAATCGCGTTATATCGAAAACGCGTTGTATAAGTACCGAATTGTACGAGGGATACCTGTATTAATCAAACAATCCTCTTCGAATTATCATTACCTTATACAAAATTGCACCTTGTCTAGTATAAATTTCCATATAAAAAGTGATTGAATTTGCTGCTGTTTTGCGTGATAGTTTTTTCGATATGACGATATTTTCTTTTATGTGGCGATACTTTTCCAATACTGCGATAGTTTTCTTGCGCGATTGCTTTTTTTTAATTATTTCGACGATTTATTTTTTTTTATTTGGGAATTTAAAAAATATCCATCTTTAAATTTATTTTAAGAATCTACATATGTGATAGTACTGGTAGCTTTAAGCATATAAGCAATAATAATTGAAAAAGGAGAATACAAAATAATTGTAAAAAGCTTTATCGTCATTCGTCTTACTTAATAACACATAGGGAAAAATAAATAAAATAGATGATGTTTACAGAGAACATCACGGTGGACGCTGAAGAATGCTGATGAAGTTCATGGCGGACCAGAAAATGCATTCCATTCTGCCGAGTGTCCAATAAAACTTTTACAATATATTCTTCTACAATTATTCAATGAACTTAAGCCGAACATGCAAAAATTCAATAAATAACTATATGAAAAAGTTCAACAAAAAACTATAAACTAATTAAATTTTTTTTTTTTATAAAATCACTGCCACTTTACACTCACATATATTAACTTTATATAAATAATGTTAAATTATTATTTTATATATTATTTTATATTTTAGTCCCATAAAGAAAATGTACAAAAGGAGTTATACGTCGCCCTATCCCCTCTGTTGACAACTGAAATTTGACGGTTACTAAGATAGATTTAACAAACGTTTCAAAACGTTTTTTATATATGCGTTAGAGTGTCCGGTTTTCAGTTACGATTTTTTTCTAATTTTCGTTTTTTCAAAACTGGTGTTTTAAAGGCGGTTTACCAGTTTTTCCAAACAGAATTTTATTCAACTTTTATTAAATTTTACTAAAGATAAGAAGTTTCATTTAACTTGCTAAATGCAATAAAAATGGCAGATCATTTAAAATGTGTTGGGCCTTATTCAATAAATATCTAAAGGATACAGTAAAAATTCTGTAGGAAAGCTTACAACTTTTATTAAAATCAATAAGAAAATATTTAAAATTTAAAACTTTCATAAAAATACACCAATAGATGGTTCTATTGGTATAATTTTTATAACCAGAATTTTATGCGCTAATTTTTTCGTATTTACTTATAACTATAGTCGCACACGGTTATAACAAACTCGAAGTGACGGACAAATATAATTCGATAAAGACTTAGTTCTTACATATGTATATCATATTGGATTAATTATTTTTTTATACTCATTTAATGTTTTTTTTATTACCGAGGTTTTGAAGTTGGCATGTTTTGAGATCTTTACACTTTGAGGAATAGCGATTTAATCCTCTTTCAGCTTTATTTTTAGCTATTTTTAATAAATATAAAAATTCCCCTTTTATTTGTCGAATTTTATCAAATTGAATTTGGTTTATTAAATAAGATAAATCAAATAAATAAGAACAACTTTAAATAAAAAATAATAAATTCTCTAAAGTTATAACGAGATTAAAAAGCTTTAATTTTGAAATTATGTACATCAAAATTTATTATTTTTCCAGAGTAAAACTTGATTAAAAAAAATTACAAAAAAATTATATATATATATATATATATATATATAATAAATTTTGATGTACATAATTTCAAAATTAAAGTTTTTTAATCTCGTTATAACTTTAGAGAATATATAATAAATTTTGATGTACATAATTTCAAAATTAAAGTTTTTTAATCTCGTTATAACTTTAGAGAATTTATTATTATTTTTTTTTTGTTTGTTAAAAAAATCAAATGTTAAAAATTTAAACCGAACACCGGTTTTCTAAAAAAGTCGGTTTTTGGATACTCTAATAAACAGTTTGACACTTCAGAAAACTGAACACTATATATCAAATTGAGGCCACCTTGTAAAAATTCGTCTTGGTGGATACGTATAACATTTGTGCCAAGTTTTTAAACTGTTAATATATTTATTTCTGGGCTGCCAGAGAATTTTCATTCATTTTAATGGCAGTACGTTGCCTGACAATATTTCGGTAACGTCAAATTGAGTATTTTGTTATTTTACTTTATTATCTCTTCGTTCACTTTTGTCATCTTATTTCAACAGTTTGTTAACTCGCACATATTTACTTAATTTTGTGAATTTAAAACTTAACAGCATTTGATTTTAAGGCTGCAAAGCGTAAAGGCCAAATATGTGAACCAAAATCATCGTATCACAATCAGCTGTTTCAACCTGCTTTATGCAGATGTGTTTAAGTAGATGTTGACACAAAAATTCGCGTATCGCAGAAATTATAGAAAATAGATTTTTTATACAGCTGCGTGACTTTTTGACAACACTGTGGTTTAGTTTTTTACAAAAAAAACCAAAGAACAGAATTGTTTACGCAATGAATGTTCAAAAACATACGATACGCTTGCTATTGTTGACTTTTTCTACAGACTGTTTCACGCTACTTTTTTTCGTTCTATGTTGCGGCGCAATTGACTTAAATCACTCATTTTAAACTTGGCAGCACTTTTACTTTGTATATTATAGTCAAACGTCAAGAGCAGTTAAACAGCTGATTATTATTTTTGGTTATTAAAGTTGTTAAATGCATGTACAAAAAACATTAAACATATCACGTTATTGATGTATTTGTACAACTGTTGTCACCTTCTGCAAATTCGCGTAAATTTTGACGTTTGTCTTGATAAAAATTTTTATAATATTAATACTACATTATATTGAAACAACAAATTCACAATGAAATTTTAAAATATTGGTTTCTCAAAATAATTTAAATTTATTTTATTTCTATTTAATTTCGTTTTTATATTTTTCAATTATTATCATTCAAATATTCATGATTGCATTTTATTGGCAGCACTTTTACCGAAGTTAAAGTTAACATGTATAATTTTACATGTCCCTAACGTATATAAATTTGAATTTTGTATGAAATTGCCTATGAATATTAGTAACAAATCACAGGTTTTGTTCCCAGATAAATTTGGTGAAAAAGTCGTCAAATTTGCAGAAAAAAATCGTGAAATCTACTATTTGAAATCGCCAAAAAATCGTCAACATCAAATATTAGGGGTTTTTTGTATGTTTATAAACATTTATTTTGATGAAAATTTTGCTTTATTTATGATTAATTTTAAATTAAAAATAACTGAATAATAATTACATTTGTTTTATATTGTCGGACTTTTATGAGTTATTAAGTTTGTTGATATATGCATAAAAATAATAAATACGTAATTTTTAATAACTTTTTAACAATTCATCAAAAATGTCTTTGATTATTTCGTACTGCTATTTCAGTATTTCTAATGTCTTCATTATGAAATTAAAGCCTTTTAAAAATTGCAAAAGGGTTTTGGATTTTTGTAGTGTTTATTCGCCTTTAATAAAAAAGTACGTAATGGTTCGAATAATATTAAATTGGTTCCCATAAATCTTTCTTATAAGTGAATCACTTACATTGACAAATACAGGAACATTTGTATTTAAATTGTTAATATTTATATGTTATGGCCTGATTCAGTACGACAATCAACTTGTTTGAAAATAAAATGTGTATAAAAATTACTCATTTTTTCAAATATTTTTTGAGTAGTTTTCATACAAATTTTATTTTCAAACAATTTGATTGTCATACTGAATCAGGCCCATAATATTTATATGGCAACTAAATTGTTAATATTTATATTATAACTAATTTACTTTTAGAGAAGAATATATTGAAATGTTTCGAATTCCCTTTTAGAAGAAAGTCTTCAAATCTGGCAACAGTGCATGTATGTGAAGGGTGGGAACCAAAGCGAATTCAAAGAGGTGATTTCAAGATGGGCAACATAGCAAAATGAAACAGGTGGCTGCAGTTTTACAAAAAGAACAATGTGGTGAATTCATTAATTTTTTTTATAGATAGTTTGACACTTCAGCATGCAAAAAAAATGTACTTGTAGAGTTTGACAGTTCTAAGTACTATAAAAATAATCAGCTGATTAAGTTAGGTCACCTGTCTTAATTCGCCTTTGGTGGGGACCATGGTGAAACGAAACAGTTGGCTGCAGTCCTAAAAAGAACAATACGGCGAATTCATTAATTTTTTTATAAATGGTTGTTGTAACTTCAACCTGCTAACAAAACTTGTGCTTATATGGAGTTTGGCAGCTCTAAGTTAAAAAAATAATTAGCTGCATAAATGAGGTCAACTGCATGAATTCGCATTGGGGACTTCTTATAGTTGTAGAAAAGACAGTTCTGTCGTAAAGTAGCTCTTGGATGTGATGTTGTAATTATTTAGGGATTTCGGGAATTTTTCGTCTAACACTCTCATTGATTAAGTGTTTTTCTGTCGCCTAACTGTATCGCATTACAATTTTTCGAGGCTTAAATTTATCACATGCATTCTTATTTAACCAAACTTTTATGCTTGATACCTGGTGGCGTAACTCAAAAGATTGATACCAGTGTAATCTATTCGTATATTTTAACTTTCTATACGAAGGTATAAATCGGCGACAGTTTTGGAGGAGGCTTATTTTGTGTGATTTCTGGCAATATAATTCTGGAATTAAAAAAATAGCTAGTCTTTTTACTAGTTAATTATACTATGGTATCAGGATAATTCATAAAAGGTGAGGGCAACTCTACAACAAGGCAAAACATCATGGATTTATGTAGGTAGAACATCAATGGATTGTCAATATATGTGGCATGGCGAAAGTAAACAAGTAGTAGCAGTTTTACAAAAACAATAATTTGGCGAATTCATTAGTTTTTTTTATACATGGAGTTTAACACTTCAGCGGGTAAGCAAAAACAACTTATGTGGAGTGTGACAGTTCCAGGTACTAAAAATAATAATATTGTAGAGTTGCTCGCCATGGTATGAAGCATGGGGATTCGAAAATTACTGAATTCGCTTTATTGTTGTTTTTTAAGAATTGCTGACACTTGTTTGATTTCGCCATGGTATGTAGTTTTATATATATTAAGTTGTACAACAGAGGAGAACAAAGTTGTCATGTGTTTATTTAATAGGTAGGTAGAGAAGGGTTGCACAGCACTCAGAAGAATGCTTGTGCATCCACTCTGAGACCTAGAGGTCCATTGTGAGTCCCTTCGTAGAGAATATAGAAAGAAACTACAGACAAGACATAGAAAAGACCAGGAAGGAAAATGATAGAGAGAAAAACTGCGACCAAGAAAAGAATCTGGAAAGGAAAAGTGCTACCGCCCTAAATCGCTCGCTCTAAGCCAACGACCCCCTCTTAGCCAGCCTATTCCCATGACGAATCCTATTAATCTATCAAGATCTATTATCGATATACTGTCTACTTCGTGAAGGAATCGACTGCCTAACCATTTCTGCCTACTTAGTTGTAGACATGGACAGTGACATATGATATGTTCCACCGTCTCTAGCTCCTCATTATCTTCGCACATTCTGCAAAGACCGGAGGAACCTCTATCCCAATTCCCTATCATTCCCCCTATGGGACAATGACCTGTCAGAATACCTATCAAAGTCTTCAGGTTTTCCCTTTTCATGCCTAAAAGTAGATTTGTATCTGCTATATCAAGTTTAGGCCATAGGACCCTTGATAATCTGCAGTCCGTTCTACGATTTCATGCATGATTGGTTCTATCCCGAATCCACTCTAATTAACCTGAAGTAAAAGCCTAGAGGTGGTCTCACACCACTTTCACTTACAGCCCCATCCAAACTGAGCCGTTCCTAGCTAATTCATCAGCTACCTCATTGCCAGTTATCTCCCAATGACCTGGTACCCAGCAGAGTCTAATATGATAATTTCTCATCAATCTCCTTATAGCCTTCTTACAGTCGCTAACTAACCTAGACTTGACAAAATGTCCTTTCAAGGCCTTCAGCGCCGCTTGGCTATCTACATACAGAGTTCCCTCTGTATTCTCTTCAATGTTCCCTGCTATCAATTCCGTGGCCCTAAGAATACCCAGAATTTCCGCTTGGAACACACTGCAACTATCCGAGAGTCCGTACGTTTCCCTGATGTTCTCCTCAACCAGATACACACCTGCACCAGTGCCTGTATCCATTTTGGATCCATCAGTGAATACCGACACTCCACTGAATAGTTTCTCCCTACCTGACCATTGGTCCCTACTCGGGATAATCAGTATAGGATTTTCCCCGAAATCGACCTCCGTGTGCCGTGGATCCAGAGGGAGCCAGGTTATGTCCACCGAGATTGACCTCGTTTAGAAGTTTGGAATGTCCCATTGTGATTGATCCTGTAAGTCCTAGTTCACTAACTCTAAGCAGCCATTCCCATCACGAACACCTCAATAGGTAGGAGATGCAGAATGACGTCAAGTGCCGCCTGAGGTGTGCTTCTTATGGCATTTGTGATGTCAATCGAAGCACATCTCTGGGCGTTAGATATTTTTTAATAAGTTTATTATAAAAGAGGACAACTGTAAAAACCCAATACATTTTAAGTAATGAAAATCCCGTAAGTAATGTTGAAAGTATTCTCTTTTAAAATAATATACATTCGATGTTTGTTTTTAATAATTTCAAACCGCGAAAAAAGCATAGTTTTTGGTTTTATTTAAACAAAAGTTTTTATTAGCTTCACAGAGAACATATTAAGTGAATATGAAGAAAATTTAAATACATGAGATCAAAAATTGTGCGTTTTTATGTGTTCTTTCGTGAAATTCATTATATGCAATGAGATTACTGGTTACACAAAAAAGTATGTTTTTACTATATTATGATGCAGTTGAAATAAAAACTGCTAAGAAACTATTCCTTTTAAATAAAGTAAATTTTTCTACTTTTTCCGACTATTTTCGGCTTTTCGACTATTTTTGACTTCTTTCGAATTTTTCTGACTGTTTTCGACGTTTGACGTCTGTTGTCGACTTTTCAAACTATTTTCGATTTTTCGACTATTTGGCAAGAAGAAACTCGATTTCTCGACAATTTTTAAACCAAAAAGTCGATTTCGGCTTTCGATTATTCGAAAGTAGATTTGATGAACTCTAAAAAGTATTAATCAAAAAATCATCTCCGAATTATCATTACCTTCCGTGGACGAGAAGATAACAAAGTAAGATAACAAAGTAAAAAGTGCTGCCAAGTTTAAAAAATAGAAACTTTGATAACAAACTAACCATGAAAGATAACAAACTAATGGACCATAGGTCGAATTGAGAGACTTGTTCCTGGACCGGACCACTTGGAGTTGATAGAGGAGAGTCTCAGCTTCATTTAGATATACATTTTATTTACCGCTATAGTTTTTGGTAGAACAAAAATTTCAAAAAAAGATTTTTCATATTTCACTCTAAGGGACATTTTGGACCTTAGGTCGAACTAAATGATTTGTTCCTGGACCGGACCACTTGGAAGTGATAGTGGAAGGTCTCAGCTTCATTTTGATATACATTTTATTCACCGCTATAGTTTTTGGCAGAACAAAGTTTTCAAAAAAAAATTTTTCATATTTCACTCAAGGGACATTTTTGGCCATAGGTCGAATTGAGTGATTTGTTCCTGGACCGGACCACTTGGAGGTTATAGTGGAAGGTCTCAGCTTCATTCTGATATACATTTCATTCACCGCTATAGTTTTTGGTAGAACAAAGTTTTAAAAAAAAAAAATTTTTTCATATTTCACTCTAGAGGACATTTTGGACCCTAGGTCGAACTAAATGATTTGTTCCTGGACCGGACCACTTGGAAGTGATAGTGGAAGATCTCAGCTTCATTTTGATATACATTTTATTTACCGCTATAGTTTTTGGTAGAACAAAGTTTTCAAAAAAAAAATTTTTTTCATATATCACTCTAGAGGACATTTTGGACCCTAGGTCGAACTGAGTGATTTGTTCCTGGACCGGACCACTTGAAGGTTATAGTGGAAGGTCTCAGCTTCAGGCTGCAACGTACCAGCCCCTGAAATAAATGTAAATAATCTGGCAGCCCAGAAATAAATATATTAACAGTTTAAAAACTTGGCACACCTTTTATACTAACATGGCCACCAAGACGAATTTTTACAAGGTAGTTTCGATTAGACACGTAGCCTTCAGTTTTCTGAAGTGTCAAACTGCACATATAAAAAATTTTTGGAACGAACCTTGTTAAATCTGGCTTGGTAACCGTCTTATTTTATTTGACATCAAGAAACAGCAGGTAAGTGTTTTTTTAATTGATTAAAAATAAGATTTTTAAGTCATAATAATAATTTATATAGTTAATATGTGTGAGTTTAGAGTGAGTGATTTAAAAAAAAATAGTGATTTTTTCTTTTTTCAAAAAAAATTTTGTGTATGGTAATAGAGCTGCCGCGTAATTAAAAATAATTCTAAAAATGGGATTTTTTAAATTCCCAAGCAAAAAAAATTATTTTGAAATTTTGCAGAAATAAATATTCTTTTTATTTTTATTTTGTTCTATCGCCATATCGAAAAATTATCGCGCAAAAGCAAAATAAAACGATCGCGAAAAGGAACTCGGTACAAAAAAGAAAACTATCGACATATCAAAAAAGTATCGCCATATTGAAAAAATATTAAGAAAAACTATCGTTTTATCGGTAAAATATGAAATTACAAACGGATCGACAAAATTATATAAAATTTAGAAAAAATCAAAACATGAAATTTAAAATGAATTTTTATTTTTTATTTTTTTATTATATATTTATTAATACGCGCAGAAAGCTCAAGCGAAGGAAGACCACTATCAATAGAAGGAAGACTAAGCTTAAGCAAAGGAAGGCCATTAGAAGGACGACAAAAAACTTACAAACTTGGAAAGAGGGTAATAAACGTACATTTTCACTAATACGTTTTATTAACTTTAATAATAGAATTATTTTAATACTAAATATAGAAATATTTAATAATAATTTTAATGTATTTTGTAAATTAATATATAATATAAGAATATATTAAGAATAATTTATAATTAGATAAATTAGTTTAATAAAATATTGATTTCAAAAAATTTTACAAATAAAAAATTTTTAACAATATATAATTTTTAAAAAAAATAGAAACTTTGATAACAAACTAACCATGAAAGATAACAAACTAATGGACCATAGGTCGAATTGAGAGACTTGTTCCTGGACCGGACCACTTGGAGTTGATAGAGGAGAGTCTCAGCTTCATTTAGATATACATTTTATTTACCGCTATAGTTTTTGGTAGAACAAAAATTTCAAAAAAAGATTTTTCATATTTCACTCTAAGGGACATTTTGGACCTTAGGTCGAACTAAATGATTTGTTCCTGGACCGGACCACTTGGAAGTGATAGTGGAAGGTCTCAGCTTCATTTTGATATACATTTTATTCACCGCTATAGTTTTTGGCAGAACAAAGTTTTCAAAAAAAAATTTTTCATATTTCACTCAAGGGACATTTTTGGCCATAGGTCGAATTGAGTGATTTGTTCCTGGACCGGACCACTTGGAGGTTATAGTGGAAGGTCTCAGCTTCATTCTGATATACATTTCATTCACCGCTATAGTTTTTGGTAGAACAAAGTTTTAAAAAAAAAAAATTTTTTCATATTTCACTCTAGAGGACATTTTGGACCCTAGGTCGAACTAAATGATTTGTTCCTGGACCGGACCACTTGGAAGTGATAGTGGAAGATCTCAGCTTCATTTTGATATACATTTTATTCACCGCTATAGTTTTTGGTAGAACAAAGTTTTCAAAAAAAAAATTTTTTTCATATATCACTCTAGAGGACATTTTGGACCCTAGGTCGAACTGAGTGATTTGTTCCTGGACCGGACCACTTGAAGGTTATAGTGGAAGGTCTCAGCTTCATTTTGATATACATTTTATTCACCGCTATAGTTTTTGGTAGAACAAAGTTTTCAAAAAAAGATTTTTTCATATTTCATTTACCGCTATAGTTTTTAGGTAGAACAAAGTATTGAACAAAACAATGATAGTGGTGCCCGGGCTGCAACGTACCAGCCCCTGAAATAAATGTAAATAATCTGGCAGCCCAGAAATAAATATATTAACAGTTTAAAAACTTGGCACACCTTTTATACTAACATGGCCACCAAGACGAATTTTTACAAGGTAGTTTCGATTAGACACGTAGCCTTCAGTTTTCTGAAGTGTCAAACTGCACATATAAAAAATTTTTGGAACGAACCTTGTTAAATCTGGCTTGGTAACCGTCTTATTTTATTTGACATCAAGAAACAGCAGGTAAGTGTTTTTTTAATTGATTAAAAATAAGATTTTTAAGTCATAATAATAATTTATATAGTTAATATGTGTGAGTTTAGAGTGAGTGATTTAAAAAAAAATAGTGATTTTTTCTTTTTTCAAAAAAAATTTTGTGTATGGTAATAGAGCTGCCGCGTAATTAAAAATAATTCTAAAAATGGGATTTTTTAAATTCCCAAGCAAAAAAAATTATTTTGAAATTTTGCAGAAATAAATATTCTTTTTATTTTTATTTTGTTCTATCGCCATATCGAAAAATTATCGCGCAAAAGCAAAATAAAACGATCGCGAAAAGGAACTCGGTACAAAAAAGAAAACTATCGACATATCAAAAAAGTATCGCCATATTGAAAAAATATTAAGAAAAACTATCGTTTTATCGGTAAAATATGAAATTACAAACGGATCGACAAAATTATATAAAATTTAGAAAAAATCAAAACATGAAATTTAAAATGAATTTTTATTTTTTATTTTTTTATTATATATTTATTAATACGCGCAGAAAGCTCAAGCGAAGGAAGACCACTATCAATAGAAGGAAGACTAAGCTTAAGCAAAGGAAGGCCATTAGAAGGACGACAAAAAACTTACAAACTTGGAAAGAGGGTAATAAACGTACATTTTCACTAATACGTTTTATTAACTTTAATAATAGAATTATTTTAATACTAAATATAGAAATATTTAATAATAATTTTAATGTATTTTGTAAATTAATATATAATATAAGAATATATTAAGAATAATTTATAATTAGATAAATTAGTTTAATAAAATATTGATTTCAAAAAATTTTACAAATAAAAAATTTTTAACAATATATAATTTTTAAACTTTTTTTTTTTTTTTTTGTTACATCTAGAGGCAAAATTTCATCATGAGAGTAAGACGTAAGTTTAGTTATAGTTCAAATAATTTAAAGACCATACTGTTAAATTGCTCATTTTTAGAGGATTTGCAGATCATTTCTTCGAAAAATGTTAAATTATTTGAAATTATTATTGAATCGTTAAATGCTATTTGCAAAAAATCTAAATATAATAAGCTTCAAAATAATTTAAAAAATAGAAGTAGGATCTGTAGTATGACAAAAACCTTGCTGAAAACACGCAAGGTAATAAAAGTAGACACATTTAATAGTGCTACGAATTTAAAATCTGATGTATCAGAAAATAATACTTTATTAGAATGTAATATAATTTCAAATCCAAATACTAATGGAATGGAAGTTAATTCTTTTCCAATGAAACAAGAATATATATCGGAGTTATTAAATAGTCCAGATAATATCTCGGACATTGATAACGAAGTTTTAATTAACTCGAATGATTTTATTGTGAAAGATTCACAGAAATCTTACCCATTGACTAACGAAGCAAACTTAATATTTGAAAATTTACCATTGAAGGATGATAATAGCAAGTTTAAAAATGCACCAGAAAAGTTAAATTGTGGTTCTAAAAATTTTAAAGATATTAAATTCATCAGAAGAACAAATTATTTCTAATGATTTTTTTTTGCGAAAATTCTTAAAGATATTTTCCAACATTTAAAATTTGTTGAATTCAAATTTTAAAACTATTAGGTAGGTAGGTAGGTAAAGAAGGGTTGCACAGCACTCATACGAGTACTTGCGCATCCACTCGGAGACCATGAGGTCCATTGTGAGTCCCTTCGTGAAGAAAATAAACTACAGACAGGACATAGAAAAGAGCAAGAAGGAAAATAATGGAGAAAGATCCGAGACCAAGAGAAGTATAGAAAAGAATAGAAAGAAAATGAAAAGAAAAAGTGCTACCTCCCCGTGTCGCTCGCTCTAGGCCAACGACCCCCTCTCAGCCAGCCTATTCCCATGACAAATCCTATCAGTCTATCGAGATCCAACCTCGATATACTGTCCAATTCGTCAAGGAATCGACTGCCTAACCATTTCTGCCTACTTAGTTGTAGACATGGACAGTGACATATAATATGTTCCACCGTCTCCAGCTCCTCATTATCTTCGCACATTCTGCAAAGACCGGAGGAGCCCCTATCCCAATTCCCTATCATTCCCCCTATGGGACAATGACCTATCAGAACACCTATCATAGTCTTCAGGTTTCCCCTTTTCATGCTTAAAAGTAGATTTGTATCTGCTTTATCAAGTTTGGGCCATAGGACCCTTGATAATCTGCAGTCCGTTCTACAATTCCATGCATGATTGGTTCTATCCCGAATCCATTCCCCAACTAACCTGAAGTAAAAGCCCAGAGGTGGTCTCACACCGCTTTCACTTACAGTCCTATCCAAAGCTGAGCCGTCCCTAGCCAATTCGTCAGCCACCTCATTGCCCTTTATCTCGCAATGACCCGGTACCCAGCAGAGTCTGATACGATAATCCCTCATCAATCTCCTAAGAGCCCTCTTACAGTCGCTAACTAGCCTAGACTTGACAAAGTGTCCTTTCAAGGACTATCCACATACAGAGTTACCTCTGTATTCACTTCAATGTTCCCTGCAATCAATTCTGTGGCCCTAAGAATACCTAGAATTTCCGCCTGGAACACACTACAACTATCCGGGAGTCTATACGTCCTTCTGATGTTTCCCTCAACTAGATACACACCTGCACCAGTGCCTGTATCCATTTTGGATCCATCAGTGAACACCGATGCCCCGCTGAATAGTTTCTCCCTATCTGACCATTGGTTCATACTCGGAATAATCAGTATAGGATTTTCCCCGAAATCGACCTCCGTGCACATATAGTCCGTGGATCCAGAAGGAACCAGGGTATGTCCACCGAGATTGACCTCGTTTAAAAGTTTGCAATGTCCTATTCTGATTGATCCTTTAAGTCCTAGTTCACTAAGTCTAAGCAGGCTCCTTGCAGCCATTCCCATCACGAACTCCTCAATGGGTAGGAGATGCAGAATGACGTCAAGTGCCGCCTGAGGTGTGCTTCTTACGGCACCCGTTATGCCAATCGAAGCACATCTCTGGGCTTTAGACAAAAGATTCCTACGACTTCCTAATCTCATTGCCTCCCACCAGACAAGACATCTGTACGTCAGAATTGGCCTTACCACCGAGGTGTAAATCCAATTTACTACCATCGGTTTGAGTCCCCAACTCTTACCTATGGAGTTCCTGCATGTGTAATAGGCGTTGAGACCTCTCCTAAGCCTCTCCTGAGTGTTCCTCTTCCAAGATAATTTACTATCAAGGAACACACCAAGACATTTTGCCTCCTTCTTCAATCCTAGTTCAGTCCCCCCTAGTACCGGTAGCATAAATTGCTCAATCCTGTACCTTCTGGTGAAAAGAACTAGCTCTGTTTTCCCCGGGTTGACCCCTAAACCCTTACTAGTGGCCCATGAGGACAGTTCGTTAAGTTCATACTGAATGACGTCGCTGATCGTGGAAAGAAATTTACCCGTGATCAGTATAACCACGTCATCAGCATAGGCAACGATTTTCCGCCCCCTTGCGTCAAATTGTCGAAGAATGACATTGACGGCTAAGAGCCATAGTAAGGGCGAGAGAACTCCTCCTTGCGGAGTTCCTCTAGTCACTATCCTCCTCACGCATGCATCTCCCAAGTTCGAATTAATTATTCGGCTATTCAGCATCAAAATAATCCATTCGATTAGGAAGCTTTGAATGCCTAATGATTCTAGTGATTCCCTAATAGCCTCAATCCTAATGTTATTGAAATGTTATTCTATGTTATTCTATATCAAGGAACGCTGCCAATGTATACTCCCTATACTGCAGGCCGCGTTCAATGTAACTCACCACATCATGTAGCGCACTCTCAACAGATTTACCCTTTAGATAAGCGTGTTGAGCCCCACTGATGATATGGTTGTCCATTGTCGTCCTCAGATAAAGATCGATCAATCTCTCTAATGTCTTCAAAAGAAAAGACGATAGGCTGATCGGTCTAAAATCCTTAGGTTTCGAGTGGCCAGACTTACCCGCCTTAGGTATGAAAATTACCCTAACCTCTCTCCACCTCCTTGGAATATATCTTCTAATAAGACACACACTAAAAAGCTCAGTGAGAAGATTTAGTGCCGTGTCACTGATGTTCTGCAGCATGGCTGGAAAAACACCGTCTGGACCCGGTGACTTGTAAGGTTCAAAGGTGTTCACCGCCCATGCTACGTTATCCATCGAGACTATGTCACCAACTACTTCACTAAGTTCCCTATCAGATACACATTCCGAGAATCCCAATATCCGTCCCGCCTGTGCATCTACCTCTAAGTTCCCACAGCCTGGAATATGAGTTTCCATAAGTAAACTCAGGGACTCGAGCAAGACTCCGTCCATGTGTTATCCGCACGCTGAATATATCCAGGAGCACTAGGATCCTTGGATAAAATTCGCCTGAATCTGGATAACTCATTAACGGAGTCAATGGACTCACAGTAATTCCTCCATGAGTCCCTTTTTGCCCTCTTAATGTCCGCCTTATACCTATTAAAACTTTCCCTATAGCTGTTCCAATCCTCACACTTGCGTGTCAGTTTCGCCCTATTGAACAACTTCCTAACGGTTGACCTTTGGTTCCTAAGTTCGCTGGTCCACCATTTAGGCTGTTCTCTCTTCCCCGGAAAAATTACCGGACAAGTTAGTTCATAGCTTCTCCTAACTTTCCCTGTGAAGTCCTCCACTAAACTCTCAACTCCCTCTGATGACGATTGCCATCCTGGAGCGGCGTTTAGTTCCCTATCCATAATGGCCCTAAAGGAATTCCAGTCGGTTCTCCTGGAGTTCCTATACGGTTCTCTCTTCGGCCTCGCGAAATTTAAACTAAAGGATATCCTGTTATGATCCGAAAAGGAACATTCACTGTCCACCCTCCAGTTCGTAATGTATTCGCTCCTAAAGTTCGTCAGTGTTATATCTATAACTGCCTCTCTATCTTTAGTTCTGAATGTGGGCACATTACCCAAGTTACAGATAAAAAGATTGTTAGTAGTTATAAAATTGGAAACTAACTCACCTCTCTCGTTGATATCGGCGCTACCCCACTGGCAGTGATGTGCGTTAGCATCGCAACCGAGTACCAAATATATGCCTCTTCTCCTTGCATACTCTGTTAGTCTGCACACCATATCACCCGGTGGGTTGGCCCCATCGTAGGGCATATAAACGGAGGCGAGTGCGAGTTTCCTCCCGTCTTTATCCTCTCTATTCACGACCGTTAGGTCTCCATTGCTGAAAGAATGAAAGTTTATAAAATTTAACTCATTCCTAGCCAGTATACACGTTCTTACCTTATCCCCAGTGGATGGTACAAAAAGTGTATACCCCTTGACACTTAATCCACATACCCTGGTGTTGTTGATCCAGTTAGCAGAGAAGCTAACAACTTCCACTGACTTGTATCCAGACCCTCATTCTGGTTGACCAGTACTGTCAGTATAGTTTCCACCGGTTTTATGGGTGGTGGAATCCACACTGTCACTACTGGTCTCAGGGGCAACTCAGATGCTAGTATTATATCCAGTTTCGCCTCTGGACAAAGGCTGCCACACTTGGCAATTGTGGCCTTGAGAAATTCAAGTGATTTCTCATTACTACAATTGACAGTTTTGACACCCTTTGACCAGTCCGCGCCTTTGAAGGACACTTCATCCGGCCTTCCTTTCATTAAGGCGATCTCGTCGATGAGCCTATCTTCAATCGACCTCCATAGATCCGTGCTAATCCTCCCATCTGGGTCAGTACGGTCTATGACAGCCGCCTGAAGATATTCCGGCTTCATCAACTCCTTCGCCTTTTTCGAGGTCGAAGGCTTGTCGTCACCAGATCTAGCTCTCTTAATGACCTCCTTTTGGGGGCCTTTAAGAGATCCAGTCGGTGTGTGACTCGCCTTCTTTGCGGTAGGGACTGGTTGGTCATCGCCAGACCTAGCTCTCTTAATGACCTCCTTACGGTGATCCTTAAGAGAGCCAGATGGCTTATGACCAGCCCCACTACCAGCATTCTTTATCGTCTTCTTTTGAAGACCTTTAAGAGAGCTGGGAGTGTTGTTTGCCGCACATTTCTTACTGGTAGAGGGTTGGTCGTCTCCAGACCTTGCTCCTTTGGTGCTTGATTCACCAGAGTTGCCGGATGGTATACGATCAGCCCCCTTTTTAGCAATGATAGCCGGCCTTCCAGTTTCCACTGATCGTTCCGAGATGTGATAGGTTTAATTGGTCGGCTGCTATCACTGCCTTTATCTTTGGACTTCATTGCGACCCCTGACACATTTCCTATGCTCTCCCGAGCATTTTCCGGAATGGTGTCAAATATCGCATTTAGTCCTTCGGGATAAGACATTCCCAAGATAGCTGAGGTCGAGCCATAGATTTTTTCAAATCTGATCACACTCCTATGCCTCTTGATAAGGTATTTATCCCTACCACTGACTGACGACAGATCCCTCTTGGCCATCTTATTAAGAAAGATCAAGGAGGATCTGACGCCATTCTTTGCCTTGTCCATTTTTGTTCGGCTGTCGACGACGGCAGTTACACATGGTTTTACCGCATCTTGCCGAACTATTTTTGAACCCACCTGTCCACCATCCCGAGCGGATGACACCTCGGATGCTGGAGAACTCCTTTCCTGAGCGTGAGCTGAAATCATTGTTATTTCATGCTCCTCATCAGAAAAAAGAGAGAGATCCTCCAACCTCTCCGTAGTGCCCGTCCCCCCGAAAGAGTCTCCAGGCGAGCCCAAGAGGTCGTCCGTTTCGGCCAGTTCACTCAATAATTGTCCCTCCTGAGCAATTATGTCCTCGTGAATTCTTAAAAGGTCAGAGTCAGTGTCCGAAACTCCTACTGAAACTGCCCTATTCTCCTCCACATCCTTTTTATTATTATTTTCTTTGCTGCTAATCTTGGTCCCACGAAAATGCACGTACTAAGTGGACTATCTCGCGCAGTGACGGCATACGCGGACTAGGCCTTTAAAAATTACAACCAACCCGTGCCATGGGCGTTGGAGGGGAGCTGTTAACGATTAGTTTCTTTAAGCACTAACTAATCATGCAGATCCTCGGCACTGCTACCTCTCACCTTGATCTTAAAAGTGCACTTAATTTATTTGGTCCGCGAGAACTTCTATGAGTTTCTAGGTTTAGATGTAATGCTTAGGACCCGACTATAGTCAGTACATGGGGATCTGTAACCAAAAGGTAAGTGATCTCCAGTTTATTGGCTACAATCGGATCAGAAGCCTTACATCCAAATCCCCCTATCCGCCACCTGGGGACACGTCCGATGGGAGTAAATAAGTAAAGACTCCACACGGATTAAAACTATTAAGAATGATTTAACTAAAATTGTTGACGAATTAAAGAATATGAACGGTGATCAAATTATTAAATCTAATAAAGTAGAAA
This sequence comes from Protocalliphora azurea, assembly GCA_932274085.1. Classification (NCBI taxonomy): domain Eukaryota; kingdom Metazoa; phylum Arthropoda; class Insecta; order Diptera; family Calliphoridae; genus Protocalliphora; species Protocalliphora azurea. The sequence goes on along the minus strand of OW026523.1, from coordinate 33,171,692 downwards.
GTTGTCAAGAACAACAATTAAATGTTGAAAACAATGAACGCGATCATGTTCTTGGTCCCTTCGAAATCAGCGATGATTCATTGAATATCTCAAGCTTTTTAACTTATAGAAAGATTCCAAATCCCAATGAAAAGTGCAATAAAACTGTGCTTCAAGGGGAATCAAAGTGTGCAAAACCTAAAAGAACATTTCAAAAGAATATTCTTGATTGTACATTTATTGTTAGCTTAGATGTTGTACAAAGAACACAAAAATTACTAGGAAGAAAATCTTAGAAGATTTAGTGAGAGAGGCATATTTAAAACATAACAATGTTTGTATTTTATGTTTTTATAATGTTCTATATGGAAAAGACAGTACATTTATGTACGCTTATTGTAAATTTAATGATTGCACAACTTTCCGATTTGAAATTAATCCTAAGGGAAACGTTTCTGTTTATAGAACCAAAGAAATACAACATGCTGAAAATGAATCTCATGTTCGGCAAATCAGAGGATTAAAAAGATATATTATAAAAAACGACCTTAAGAACAATAAGGCATATTTGTATAGAAAACAGCAAATTTTAAATGCTGCAGATAATATTGCCGAAAAAGGTAATCTTCAAAATATACATAAGCTGGAAACATTAAGAAAATGTAAATCTGAAGGTAATTATGATAAATATTATCATCCAGATCCAGTTTACTAGTTGCTTCTCCATTAACAGTTTATACATGGGAAAAGCATACGTTTGAAACTTTTTCCAGTAATGTAAAAATTCTTGAAGATTCAAAATATACATTACATATTGATGCATCTGGCGAAAGCGTGAAACACGTAAAATGTGCTGAAAAGAGAATTTTGACATATAAAATTGTTTTACGAATTTCAGAAATAAAAAAAGTTTTAACAATTGCGGAAGCAATTCTTTCTCGCCACACACTCAGTGAAATTTGTGCTTTTCTGGACAAATTGAAATTGTTCATGAAAGAGAGCAATATTAAATATCAGTTCAAATGGCCTTATTGCAGACGGGTTTGTACTGATGTAAGTCCCGCATTATATGGCGCAGTGTTGAAAAGTTTTAATAATAATCAAAATTCTTCAACAAATTTTAAATGTTGGAAAATATCTTTAAGAATTTTCACAAAAGAATCATTAGAAATTGTTTGTTCTTCTGATGAATTTAATATCTTTAAAATTTTTGTAGAACCACAATTTAACTTTTCTAGTGCATTTTTAAACTTGCTATTATCATATTTCAATGGTAAATTTTCAAATATTAAGTTTGCTTCGTTAGTCAATGGGTAAGATTTCTGTGAATCTTTCACAATAAAATCATTCGAGTTAATTAAAACTTCGTTATCAATGTCCGAAATATTATCTGGACTATTTAATAACTCCGATATATATTCTTGTTTCATTGGAAAAGAATTAACTTCCATTCCATTAGTATTTGGATTTGAAATTATATTACATTCTAATAAAGTATTATTTTCTGATACATCAGATTTTAAATTCGTAGCACTATTAAATGTGTCTACTTTTATTACCTTGCGTGTTTTCAGCAAGGTTTTTGTCATACTACAGATCCTTCTTCTATTTTTTAAATTATTTTGAAGCTTATTATATTTAGATTTTTTGCAAATAGCATTTAACGATTCAATAATAATTTCAAATAATTTAACATTTTTCGAAGAAATGATCTGCAAATCCTCTAAAAATGAGCAATTTAACAGTATGGTCTTTAAATTATTTGAACTATAACTAAACTTACGTCTTACTCTCATGATGAAATTTTGCCTCTAGATGTAACAAAAAAAAAAAAAAAAAAGTTTAAAAATTATATATTGTTAAAAATTTTTTATTTGTAAAATTTTTTGAAATCAATATTTTATTAAACTAATTTATCTAATTATAAATTATTCTTAATATATTCTTATATTATATATTAATTTACAAAATACATTAAAATTATTATTAAATATTTCTATATTTAGTATTAAAATAATTCTATTATTAAAGTTAATAAAACGTATTAGTGAAAATGTACATTTATTACCCTCTTTCCAAGTTTGTAAGTTTTTTGTCGTCCTTCTAATGGCCTTCCTTTGCTTAAGCTTAGTCTTCCTTCTATTGATAGTGGTCTTCCTTCGCTTGAGCTTTCTGCGCGTATTAATAAATATATAATAAAAAAATAAAAAATAAAAATTCATTTTAAATTTCATGTTTTGATTTTTTCTAAATTTTATATAATTTTGTCGATCCGTTTGTAATTTCATATTTTACCGATAAAACGATAGTTTTTCTTAATATTTTTTCAATATGGCGATACTTTTTTGATATGTCGATAGTTTTCTTTTTTGTACCGAGTTCCTTTTCGCGATCGTTTTATTTTGCTTTTGCGCGATAATTTTTCGATATGGCGATAGAACAAAATAAAAATAAAAAGAATATTTATTTCTGCAAAATTTCAAAATAATTTTTTTTTCCTTGGGAATTTAAAAAATCCCATTTTTAGAATTATTTTTAATTACGCGGCAGCTCTATTACCATACACAAAATTGTTTTTGAAAAAAGAAAAAATCACTATTTTTTTAAATCACTCACTCTAAACTCACACATATTAACTATATAAATTATTATTATGACTTAAAAATCTTATTTTTAATCAATTAAAAAAACACTTACCTGCTGTTTCTTGATGTCAAATAAAATAAGACGGTTACCAAACCAGATTTAACAAGGTTCGTTCCAAAAATTTTTTATATGTGCAGTTTGACACTTCAGAAAACTGAAAACGTGTCTAATCGAAACTACCTTGTAAAAATTCGTCTTGGTGGCCATGTTAGTATAAAAGGTGTGCCAAGTTTTTAAACTGTTAATATATTTATTTCTGGGCTGCCAGATTATTTACATTTATTTCAGGGGCTGGTACGTTGCAGCCCGGGCACCACCATCATTGTTTTTTTCAATACTTTGTTCTACCTAAAAACTATAGCGGTAAATGAAATATGAAAAAATCTTTTTTTGAAAACTTTGTTCTACCAAAAACTATAGCGGTGAATAAAATGTATATCAAAATGAAGCTGAGACCTTCCACTATAACCTCCAAGTGGTCCGGTCCAGGAACAAATCACTCAGTTCGACCTAGGGTCTAAAATGTCCTCTAGAGTGAAATATGAAAAAATCTTTTTTTGCAAACTTTGTTCTACCAAAAACTATAGCCGTAAATAAAATGTGTATCAAAATGAAGACGAGACTTTCTACTATCACCTCCAAGTGGTCCGGTCCAGGAACAAATCACTCAATTCGACCTATGGTCCAAAATGTCCTCTAGAGTGAAATATGAAAAAATCTTTTTTTGAAAACTTTGTTCTACCAAAAACTATAGCGATAAATAAAATGTATATCAGAATGAAGCTGAGACCTTCCTGTATCACCTCCAAGTGGTCGGGTCTAGGAACAAATCACTCAATTCGACCTAGGGTCCAAAATGTGCTCTAGAGTGATATATGAAAAAAATCTTTTTTTGCAAACTTTGTTCTACCAAAAACTATAGCCGTAAATAAAATGTATATCAAAATGAAGATGAGACTTTCTACTATCACCTCCAAGTGGTCCGGTCCAGGAACAAATCACTCAATTCGACCTATGGTCCAAAATGTCCTCTAGAGTGAAATATGAAAAAATCTTTTTTTTAAAACTTTGTTCTACCAAAAACTATAGCGGTGAATAAAATGTATATCAGAATGAAGCTGAGACCTTCCACTATCACTTCCAAATGGTCCGCTCCAGGAAAAAGTCACTCAGTTCGACCTAGGGTCCAAAATGTCCCTTAGAGTGAAATATGAAAAATCTTTTTTTGAAATTTTTGTTCTACCAAAAACTATAGCGGTGAATAAAATATATATCAAAATGAAGCTGAAACCCTCCTCTATCACCTACAAGTGGTCCGGTCCAAAACAAATCTCCCAATTCGACCTAGGGTCTATTAGTTTGTTATCTTTCATGATTAGTTTGTTAACAAAGTTGCGACTGTTAACTTGGCAGCACTTTTACTTTGTTATCTTACTTTGTTAAGTTCACGCCGACACCTCAGTTAAACAAGTGATTATTATTTTTGGTTACTACACCTCTCAAACTGCATATATAAAAAAACATTCATTCAGTCTAATTGTTGTTTTTGTGCAACTGTTGCCACCTTCCTTAATATAGATACTACGTTATACATAATACAAATTTGTCTAATACAAATTTCCATATAAAAATGATTGAATTCGCTATTGTAGAAATAATATATTTGCCTGATCTCCGTTAAACAGCTGACTTGTTTTTTGCTTGTTAGAGCTTTCAAACTCCATATATGAACAATTTTTGTTTGCTGGCTGTAGTCAGGGTTGTCAAAATTTTTGAGCCTATATCGCTGAATTATTAATCAAAAATCACTAAATTAAAATTTTATTTGGTTTTTTAAAGAAATACTAAAAAAATTAACTAAAATGTTAAGTGTCGTACAATTTTTAGTACTTAAAATTTCGTATAATTTGCAAATGTAAATTGGGCTTTAACAAAGCCAACGATAATTGTATTAGCTAATAATAAGACTGTGCTAGTTGGAAATTTTAACAAACTGGGCACACCATTGGTAAAGCTAATTCGAGTGCACTGAATTCAATGGTGACAGCCCTTTTTCGAAGTTAAGTTTAAACTTAATTATAGAAGTAGCGAATTCATTGAAAATTAGAAATAAAAGGGACATTGTTTATGTATACTGAACAATAAATCGATTGAATAAATATTTCAATTATAAATTAAATCAGTTTTAGCTCGACTTTAAATGTTTTTATATTTTTGTTTGAAAATTTGCTCATTGGTAACATTATCTAGCGTGCCTTCAGAATTATATTAAAGTTTTTTTTGCCAGTTTATTAGCGATTAAAATATATTTGATAATAATAATTCATTATTATACACTTCAATGGAATTTTAATTGTGTATGTTGTTTAAATTTAAAAATTAACCCCCATATTTACAAACCAATTTTAAATTTAAAATACATTTTAGAGACCAAATTTGTATGAAAAATTTTATTTGTTTTTAATGTATTTTAAATGTAAAAGTTGAAATTTAAACTAAAAAACCACTAAGGTGTTAACCATTTTTAAAAGCGCTCGTTTTTGAGATATTTCATTTTGGAAGGCTAAGAAAGAGTTTAGGAAAATTAGCTTTTTTACTTTGAATTTAGTATTCAGCGTCGTCGACTTAGTGTAACCACACATTGTTAAAATCATTAGTCTCATTTTCGAACACAGTGTAATTGAATAAAATAAAAACAATATACAACTTAAAATACACTTTTCTTTTTTAGGTCATTAACTTTTAAAATTTTTCTTACTTTATTATATTTTTAGGAGAATAATTCTAGAATTATATAACAATGGTCCTATTAAACTTATAAATTGATTGAAAGAATTAATTTATTCCTGAACGTTTATTTCATTGTGACCGAAATCATTAATATCCTTAGTAATATATGAAAAATGATGGAAAATAAATTATCAAACATTTAATATATAAGTATTGTAAAATATATTATTTGATGATAAAATTTCGTAAACTAAGTTGAAACTATTTACAAATTAATTTAATAGTTTTTCTCCACAATTGCCTACTTAATTAAATTTTAAAAATTAGCCAAACAAATCACCACCATGTTATATATCGCCATGACGCCAAGCCGAAAATTCAGTCGCCAAGAACAATTAAAAATCGCCACATCCTACAGCCCTGGTTGTAGTGTCAACTGTTGAAAAAATTAGGGAAATCGCCGTATAGTTGTTTTGTAGAATTTCTATATATTCGCCTTGGCCTAGAAATTTGGGATTTTCCTCCAAATTCATCTGGCAAGACTGCATAGAACTCTAACAAGGCATATTTAACATGGTAGTATCTCCGAACTGCTGTTACCTTATTAAATCTGCCTTGACACTAATTATTTTGATTAGTTGATCTTTGATTATAAAGTGAAAATAAGTTGAAAAATGACTGCAGAGTTTAAAAAACAACCGAAGGGATTTGCTACCAAGGCTATCCATATCGGCCAAAGCCCAGAACAATGGATGAGCATGTGTGTAATTCCACCAATTTGTATGAGTACGACATATAAGCAAGATGGTCCAGGAGAACACAGGGTAAGAATATCTACCATGGTTGTGACTATCTAAACATACAATCAACGTAAGCACAGAAATTGTTATCACGAACCACTCACTGTTAGCTGTTAAAATATTTGTCTATTAGCCTTTTTATCAGTACTTGGATTAATTCGGTAATGATCTGTGGTTTTATTTAAAATAAAGATGTTTAATTTTCAAAAAATTCTTATCATTAATCTAATGTAAATAAGTAAAATTAAAATGATTTAATTCCTTTCCTATAAAAATCTATTGTAAATAATTTATATTAGTACTGACTACAATAGGAATATTTTAAATATAACGATTTTTATTTTTATAGCGATAACGATATTTTGTTGATAATAATTTTGTTTGTATTTTTGTACATAATATAATAACAAACTTAATTATAAAAAGAACTTTATTTATATATATGAATCAGATAAAAACTTGCACACAAAGTTCTTCCTTCTTTAAGCCATCATATCTCTGTAACAATGTACACTGCCTGCCACTTGAATAAGGAATTACATTTTTTAAACTTTAATTAAGAATATCTCCTAAGCTAAAGTTCAGAAAAAAATAATTTTTTGCGCAACCAAATTTCAAAGTTTTGGCTTTAGTTTCCTGAAGAAATAAAAAATATACATATTTTGTTATACTAAAATTATGCATTTATTTAAAGACATGTATTTCTGTGGTACTTTTTCGTGTGTCACTTGAATAAGGAATATTTTAAAACTAAGCAAACTGTAATTTATTTTTAAATTTTAGGTTATAAAAATGAAAGTTATTATCTTCTAGCATTCAATTAGTAATGAGTACTGCCACCATTTTTAGAAATAAACTCAAAAATGCGATTTGGCATCGACTTGTATAATGACTCTAAATAATTTAGCGAAATTGAACTCCATGCTTCCGTTATTGCATCCTTTAAGGATTCTATCGTCTCAAATAGTTTTCCTCCTTCATAAACTTTTCTTGCAAGCCAACCTCAGACATTTTCCATTGGATTCAGGTCTGATGAATATGGGGCCAACCCAAAAGTTGAACAACTTATTGCTTAATCCATTGTTTTACTGCTCTGGCGGTATGAATCGGAGCGTTGTCCTGTTGGTGCGTCCAAGGTATGGGTCCAAAGAAATCCTTAAATTTTGAAAATGCTTCCTCCAGAATGTTTTTGTAAGACGTTGCAGTCATTTTGTTGGATACAAAAACCAATTCTATGGTACCATAATACGAAATGGCACCCCATACCATTATTCCACCCTCTCGGCTGTGTCTGTGGCTCAAAAATAATTCGTCCTTATTTAGGTCATGGAAGTAATAGTTATAGCCGTCGGGACCATCAATATTAAACTTTTTTTTCATCGGAAAATACAATTTTAAACCATTTGTCGGACCATGTCATTGTATTTTTGGCAAACAGTAGACGTTGTGATTTGCGTTTTTCATTAAGTGGTGGTTTTTTTGCAGTTTTCGTCGGACTATGTATGGGCACGACTTTAAAATATGGTGCATTGTTCTTAGACTGGCACTGACTCCACTTTTTTTTTACGTATTTTTGATACCGACATAGCAGAATTTGATGCAATTCTAAGAATTTTTCGTCTTTCTTTTGGAGTTGTTGCCATTTTCTTCCGCCCTTTCATGTTTTTTACACATCTTTCCACGTTATTTACATAATTATGCACAACTGTCTTTCCTCTATTAATGTTTTTGACTATTTGGACCGGATTCTGACCCTGAGATTTCAAAATTAGAATTATTTCTTTTTCAGAGTTATTAAGAGCCTTACCACGTCCCATTTTTAATAAAAACTATTTTAAAACTATCAAATTAAAAATTCTATAGCCTTTTATATTGAAAGAAATTCAAATCATAGCCTTCCTGATTAATATTGAAAGAATTCCTTATAGTTCATTTTGTTCAACAAAATTCATCTTAATGCTAAAAATTAAGATAATATAAAATAACTCGATTTATCAAAAAGAAAAAATACACCAGAGCAACGGTTTCCACAATAGTGAGAAGAGGTAATGTCTGGGCTATACAAATTGTGATGATGGAAAGTTATGACTCGTGTGTGGTCGCATATTCTGGCCATTTTTCGTGCTCTTTTCATACGGATCAATTGTGTTTGGCGCAGATCTTACGTGATCGTTTTACCCTGTTTTAGCACATAATGGAAGAAACACTTTTGACCCCATTAAATACTGAACATTAAATGGTCGCCGTGTTTATTCGGCGTTGGTGTCGATTTTCCTGGTTGGCTGAGCATTTGATTATCATAGTAGATCCACTTTGCATTGGCGTTTCTTGTCTATAGTTCGTGTGGCACCGAGTATTAGACTGTACACAGAAAAAAAAAATACACTACTATAGCCCTCTTTTTGACTTTTTAAAACAGAGATTATTTTATGCTCTAAAACGTTACTACAGTCCAGGATGGAAAATTAAAATAATTTTTGGTCCCAAAATAAATTTCAAATATTATTTTTCTTTTTTTGACTCTCAGAGTACTAAAATTAAAAATTTTTATTTAGTGCAAAACAGAGTGTAATTTGTATATCTAAAACGAAGGATTAAATATAATACCAATTCATTAAATGGTTTGATTCAGGTTAAATATTATAGTCAAATATGAAGATCTTAATAAAATGTGGAAATTAAACCTATAACTCAAATGTTTCTATAATGTAGTTTGTTTGCCCCATAAACTTATTTGAATTGTCTTAATTACGTGTCTAATTTTTTGGGAACTCGAAATCATAGATAGTGTTCATTACAATTTAATTATTACTTCTGAATACCAATTGTAAATCTAAGAAAACATAGGTTTATATTTGAAAATTATATATCTCCAATATATTTTCATTTAAAAATTTTTAATTAGAATTGTAGAATACCAAGCTAATCTTTTGACATTATTAAATGACTAAATAGTATAAAAAAATGTACTATTTTATTAACATTTCCATCCCTTCTACGGACTCTTAGTGATCCGCTGACCCCCATTTGGGAACCCCTGCACTAGCGCTTTCTGCGAATATGAAAATTCACATAGCATAAGCCCAAGGTTCCCAGATTTTTTTACAGTTTTATCCCCAAATAGCAAAATTTCATATCCAGTTTAACAGTTATTTTTATTGTCTTCATTGCACTGCACTCTTTGACCACTTTTCTTGACCAATATTATCAAAGTGATATTTCTTAAAATTTTTTAAAATATGTTTTGGGTGAAAATCAAAGCTATTTAATGCATTTAATTTGTTTCCAAAGCCTTTAATTCATTTTTGCACTTTTAATGTGTCGTAAGTAAAGTTTTGCTATTTTGGTTAAAAAGTTATTCCAAAGGGAGTTTGGATATATATATTTCACTTATAACTAAACGCAAAATGCCGGAATTTACCTTTGGCAGCAATTATTTTGATATGGAAAGGAAATATATCAATGCTTGTTAGTTTAATTTCCATATTTACATATTTATTGTTTGGTTTGACCTTTGCAAAATATGATAATTGTGAATGCTAACTTATTTGAAAAAAAATTGATTTTCTCAAAAAATGCAAAAAATTGCAGAACGAAACAAAATGGAAAATTTGGCCCAGATATCAGTCTATTTGTTTCAATTGATTTTTTGATTACCAAATTTCACCGAAATTTAGCAGGCCTGTTAAAAATTTAAATTTCTTTCGAACCCAATTTTTCCTGGGTTGCACAAAACAAACATTTTTACTATTTATTATAAAAGTACTTATCATCAGATTCATTTACCATAAAAAGGTTAAAAAAAATTGTTGCAGTCAAAAATTAAAAATAATGAAAAATTTTGAGAAAAGACGCGTTTTTTATACATATTCTATATTCGCTTTACAAGCTCAACTTCGATCTGTTGTGTTATAATGGTAAACGAGTAGTAATAAAAACAAAATTGTTTTTTTGGAGTTTTAAAGTGTTTATTATTAAATTACGATAATAAAAAAAGCAAAAGAAAAATATGACAAAAATTGTATTTTTACCAAAAAAAAAAAAAAAAATGGTCGGTGAAACCATAATACACTGTTGTTGAATAAATAAATAAGTTAGGATAGGTTCAGTGGGCAGCTGTCTAATCAGAAAGAGACACCACACTTGGGTCCAATTTGGTCTCGTTGTGAAACCCTGAGGGATCATGAGTTACTAATTCACGTGTTCATGTCAGAGTGATATGATAATATATGCACAAACGGACTGCCAAAATCTCAGTGAGAGTGGGACAATGGCATAAAAAATGCTCCATTGCTTCCTCCTCTTCCTCATCTTGACAACTTCTACAAAAGTTGTTAAAAGGGAACCCTAGTTTTCTAGCAAGCGCACCATCATAATGGGGCCATATTTGTCCATCTATCTTGTGCAATCCTCGATAAGTTCCACAGAATTATTCTGCAGGAAGAAAGCGGTACTCCAACCACTTTTCATATCGAAGAAGGAAGTCATTTTTGGCTAGTTCATCCGCAATAAGATTACCCGGGGTGTTTGAATTAATTCTAACCATGACCAGCTACAGGTTTGAATGTCTCGACATCTTGTTCAGAGATGTCCGACACTCATGTACCAACATTGATGTCGAAAAGCCACCCGAGCGTGATTTAATCGAGGCTTGACTGTCTGTACAGATTTGGATATCCACTCCGAATACCCTACAGTACATTAACCAGTTCACCGCCCTGCAGTGATCTGGCAATTTAAAGGAAGTGTTTTTCCTATAAACCAACCTCAGCAGATTTGGACCCGTTAGCATAAACCTCCACAAACCAGCTCTTAATTCCGAAGCAGCTGAGATTGATACTGAGAAGTCTCTGCCAAGAAATCAATATTGCAAGGAATGCTACTAAGAAATCAGCTATCATTCCATGCACCTACAGTCCTAAGCCTAGTCGCCGACATAATGGCGATCTATTTGGCCATAACATCCACTGGTAGCCAGTTCATTAAAATAAATAAGGCTGTCGATGGAGTTGTACGAAGCGCTCCTGTTACGAGTAGCGATGAACTACGCAGAATCCTATCAAAGATTTCTCCATAGCCTTCCACCATACTATCTCCCCATACATATTCCCCAGGATTTAGCGATGGTTTTCCTACACATATATATTACATATATTACCTGTGTATTCTGGAGCCAGGGTAGTCTGAAGTTAAGTATAATTCCAGGGTACTTCGCACTATCTGACATCTTTTGTTCAACACCGCTTGGGCGTGGAAGTGGGATAGGTGGAATTTTATACCTCCTATAGAAGAGGACAAGTTCCGTTTTTTTGGATTTACGCTAAGGCCTCTAATTTTACTTCATGTAATAATTATACCCAGAACAGTTTGCAGGCGGTGAGGCATAGTATCCAGATACAGCCACCGCAACATCGCCCGCATAAGCAACAGTATTAAACTTCAGTGAATCAAGTTCCCTGAGCAATGAGTTAACGGTGGTATTCCACAAGAGTGGAGATAAAACTCCTCCTTGCGGAGAACCCCTGTTTGCTACCCTGTAGATGGTAGACGCATCCATACTGGATATTATAACCCTATTGGCTAGAAGTCTTCATATGAGGCTAATGATCGACTGAGGAATGTTCAGTCTTTCCAGGGACAATTTGATTGCCTCCGGAGTCACATTATTAAAGGCCCCTTCTATATCAAGGAAGGCCACTAATGCTTAATCCGTATACTCTAGAGCTTTTTCAATATACCCTACGAGCGAATGTAATGCAGTCTCAACAGATTTGCCCTTGTTATAGGCATGTTAAGATGCTGATAATAGGTTAGGGTTTATCGTTCTACGAAGGTGTAGGACGATCAACCTTTCTAGTGTCTTCAAGAGGAAGGACGATGCAACTGTTACGTCTGAAGTCTTTCGGTCTTCTATGTGAGGTCTTTCCTCCACCACTGTATAAAGACCAATTGTATAAAGAATAAAGACCGCTGTATATATATATATATGTATATATATATATATATATGATATATACATATACAGACTCAGGGATATAAGAACATGACAAGCATACTGAGTATATCCGAATTAGCCAATATCTGCATTGTATTGCAGGTCCGCATGTATAATGCCATCAGGGCCAGGGGATTTAAATGAGGCAAATCTTTTCAGAGCCCATCTCAGTTCACCAGGCTGCCAGGAAAGTGCGCGTCCATTAAGACATCTATGGTCTCTTGACCGCTTGTTGTCCAGCTGCCATATGATTTCTGGATGAAATTCGGAGGAGTAGATGATGACAGAATTTTACGAAAATGACTGGTCCCAGAGTAGTTTTACGCCGCTACAGAAAGCACTCCAGGATTTGTGTTTCTCATTTATTATATGGTTTTAAACTTGTTTACTGAGGACTTATATGTAGACCAGTCTCCTGGTCTCCTGCAGATTCTAGGTCTACATGCAACAGAAGTCGCTGTGTCGAATGCTTTTGTTAGCGTTTTGACACAGTTCTCTGTATCACCACAACCGTTGATAGTCGGCGGCGTATTAGAGAGGAGTTGGGACAGAATATCAAGTTGTACTGTCCCATTTGTCTTTCGCCTGTTTTGAAAGATTTTTACCATGGGTGAAGAACACACTTCTATGTTAAAGTCGATATATAAGTGATCAAAGAATGAGCAGCCATTGGAGACTCTCTAATCCCTAATCATATTAAAGTGCTTACTACTAACTAGCGTAATATCGAGAACCTCCCTTCTGCACTGGTGTATATTCCTATAAACGCATTTAATATATTCGTTTCTCTTAACCAAAGACAATGTTGCACCGCGATATAATGGTGCTTTTTATGTAAGAAATATTTTTTCTTGCTTTTGTTGTTTTCTTTAATTTAGCAAACAGAACATAAACATAAAAAAGGTTAAAAAATTTTAATGGTTTTAGTTGTTTGTTTCATTTATTAAAGTAAGTTTCTGATGACAATTGGAAATATTTTTGTTTTAATTGGGAAATTTCATCAGCTCAATGGATGCCCAAAGGAACTTTTCTTACAGACCAGGAAAAAATTCAAATTAAAGTTTTTCGTAATCAAGGCTGTTCTAACAGAGAAATTTTACGAAAAATTAATAAAATAAAAGAAGAAGCCACCCTAAATAAATTAATTGCTACACAAATAAGAAATAAACTTGACTTTCCTGTCACCCTCAAACATGTTACACGTATTTTGCGAACAGATGGTAATACAAAATGGAAGAAACTAAATTGTAAGCCAATGTTAAAACAGCAGCATAATACATGAAATGGACAAAAAATTGGAATAAAGTAATCTCTTTTGATGAAAATAAATTCAATTTGGACGGTCCCGATTCATATTCTTGCTATTGGCATGATTTGAGGTCGAACGAAATTCGTATGTATGTCGAAGCGCAATTTCGGCGGAGGCAGTGTTATGGTTTGGGCAGCCTTTTCTGCTGCAGGAAAATCAAAAATATATTTTGTTCCAACTAAAATAAACAGTACAATTTATAGTGATCTATTGGAAGATGCTATTCTCTCATTTATAGATAAAAAAGGATGATGATTGTATATTCCAACTTGCTAACGCTGCAATCCATGTCTCAAACCAATCTAACTCGTGGTTTAATGAACATAGTATTCCACTATTGGACTGGCCGCAATGCAGTCCGGATTTAAATGCAATGGAGAATCTGTGTGGGGTACATGGCCGTAAAGTTTACATAATAAACGCACAAAATGAAAGCATAATGACAATAACGAATTGTCTTTAAAATTAGTCGAATCCAAAGCAAAAGTTCATCAACACATTAGGTAGGTAGGTAGAGAAGGGTTGCACAGTACTCGGAATAGTTCCTGTGCGTCCACTCGGAGACCTAGAGGTCCATTGTGAGTCCCTTTATAGAATTTATAGAAAAAGTAGAAAAATTGGTAGTAGTGTTAGAGTGATTTAAGAAGGAAAAAGATTAGAAAGCTGAGACCAAGAAAAGAACAGAAAAGCTAAGAAAAGACTTGGATAGAAGGAAAAATACTACCTCTAATTCGTCTACGAATCGACTGCCTAACCATTTCTGCCTACTTAGTTGTAGACATGGACAGTGACATAAAATATGCTCCAACGTCTCTATCTCTTCATTATCTTCGCAAAGACCGGAGGAACCTATCTCCCAATTCCCTGTCATCCCCCCTATGAGACAGTGACCCGTTAGAATACCTATCATAGTTTTCAGGTTTCCACTTTTCATGCCTAATAGTAGGTAGGTAGGTAGGTAGGGAAGGGTTGCACAGCACTCAGAAGAGTGCTTGTGCATCCACTGGGAGACCAAAAGGTCCATTGTGAGTCCCTTCGTAAAGAATATAGAAAGAAACTACAGACGAGATATAGAAAAGAGCAGGAAGGAAAAAGCTGAGACCAAGAAAAGTATAGAAAAGAATAGAAAGAATCTGGAAAGGAAAAGTACTACCGCCCCAAATCGCTCGCTCTAAGCCAACGACCCCCTTTTAGCCAGCCTATTCCCATGACGAATCCTATTAGTCTATCGAGATCTATTCTCGATATACTGTCCAATTCGTCAAGGAATCGACTGCCTAACCATTTCTGCCTACTTAGTTGTAGACATGGACAGTGACATATGTTCCACCGTCTCTAGCTCCACATTATCTTCGCACATTCTGCAAAGACCGGAGGAACCTCTATCCCAATTCCCTATCATTCCCCCTATGGGATAATGACCTGTCTGAATACCTATCATAGTCTTCAGGTTTTCCCTTTTCATGCCCAAAAGTAGATTTGTATCTGCTCTATCAAGTTTGGGCCATAGGACCCTTGATAATCTGGAGTTCGTTCTACGTTTCCATGCATGATTGGTTCTATCCCGAATCCACTCCCTAATTAACCTGAAGTAAAAGCCTAGAGGTGGTCTCACACCGCTTTTACTTGCAGTCCTATCCAAAGCTGAGCCGTTCCTAGCTACCTCATTGCCATTTATCTCGCAATGACCCGGTACCCAGCACAGTCTGATATGATGATCTCCCATCAATCTCCTAAGAGCCTTCTTACAGTCGCTGACTACCCTAGACTTGACAAAATGTCCTTTCAAGGCTTTCAGCGCCGCCTGGCTATCCACATACAGAGTTACCCCTGTATTCACTTCAATGTTCCCTGCAATCAATTCTGTGGCCCTAAGAATACCTAGAATTTCCGCCTGGAATACACTACAACTATCCGGTAGTCTATACGTCTTCCTGATGTTTTCCTCAACTAGATACACACCTGCACCAGTGCCTGTATCCATTTTGGATCCATCAGTGAATACCGATACTCCACTGAATAGTTTCTCCCTATCTGACCATTGGTTCCTACTCGGAATAATCAGTATAGGATTTTCCCCGAAATCGACCTCCGTGCACATATAGTCCGTGGATCCAGAGGGAACCAGGGCATGTCCACCGAGATTAACCTCCTTTAAAAGTTTTTAATGTCCTATTCTGATTGATCCTGTAAGTCCTAGTTCACTAAGTCTAAGCAGGCTCCTTGCAGCCGTTCCCATCACAAACTCCTCAATGGGTAGGCGATGCAGAATAACGTCAAGTGCCGCCTGAGGTGTGCTTCTTACGGCACCTGTTATGCCAATCGAAGCACATTTCTGGGCTTTAGACAAAAGATTCCTACGACTTCCTATTCTCATTGCCTCCCACCAGACAAGACATCCATACGTCAGAATTGGCCTCACCACCGAGGTGTAAATCCAATTTACTACCATCGGTTTGAGTCCCCAACTCTTACCTATGGAGTTCCTGCATGTGTAGTAGGCGTTGAGACCTCTCTTAAGCCTCTCCTGAGTGTTCCTCTTCCAAGATAATTTACTATCAAGGAACACACCAAGATATTTTGCCTCTTTTGCCAGTCTTAGTTCAGTCCCCCCTAGTACCGGTAGCCTAAACTGCTCAATCCTGTACTTTCTGGTGAAAAGAACTAGCTCTGTTTTCCCCGGGTTGACCCCTTAACCCCTTAACCCTTACTAGTGGCCCATGAGGACAGTTCGTTAAGTTCATACTGAATGACGTCGCTGATCGTGGAAAGAAATTTACCTGTGATCAGTATAACCAAGTCATCAGCATAGGCAACGATTTTCCGCCCTCTTGCGTCAAATTGTCTTAGAATGACATTGACGGCTAAGAGCCATAGCAAGGGCGAGAGAACTCCTCCTTGCGGAGTCCCTCTAGTCACTATCTTCCTTATGCATGCATCTCCCAAATTCGAATTAATTATTCGGCTATTCAGCATCAAAATAATCAATTCGATTAGGAAGTTTTGAATGCTTAATGATTCTAGTGATTCTCTAATAGCCTCAATCTTAATGTTATTGAAAGCTCCTTCTATATCAAGGAACGCTGCCAATGTATACTCCCTATACTGCAGGCCGCGTTCAATGTAACTCACCACATCATGTAGCGCACTCTCAACAGATTTACCCTCTAGATAAGCGTGTTGAGCCCCACTGATGATATGGTTGTAAATTGACGTCCTCAGATAAAGATCGATCAATCTCTCTAATGTCTTCAATAGAAAATACGATAGGCTGATCGGTCTAAAATCTTTAGGTTTCGAGTGGCTAGCCTTACCCGCCTTAGGTATGAAAATTACCTTAACCTCACTCCACCTCCTGGGAATATATCTCCTAATAAGACATATACAAAAAAGCTCAGTGAGAAGTGTTAGTGTCGTGTCACTTATTTTCTGTAGCATGGCTGGAAAAACACTGTCTAGACCAGGTGACTTGTAAGGTTCAGATACACATTCTGAAAATCCCAAGATTCGTCCCGCCTGTGCATCTACCTCCAAGTTCCTACAGCCCGGAAAATGAGATTCCATAAGTAAACTCAGAGACTCAGAGCAAGACTCCGTCCATGAGTTATCCGCGCGCTAAATACATCCTGGAGACCTAGGATCCTTCTATGAGCCTATCTTCAATCGACCTCCATAGATCCGTGCTAATCCTCCCATTTGGGTCAGCACGGTCTATGACAGCCGCCTGAAGATATGCCGGCTTCATCGACTCCTTCGCCTTTTTCGAGGTAGAAGGCTTGTCGTCACCAGATCTAACTCTCTTAATGATAGCCAGCTTCCCAGCTTCAACCGATCGTTCCGAAGATGTGATAGGTTTATTTGGTCGGCTCCTATCATTGTCTTTATCCTTGGACTTCAGTGCGACCACTGACACGGTTCCTGTACTCTCCCGAGCATTTTCCGGAACGATGTCAAATATCGCATTCAGTCCCTCGGGATAAGACATTCCCAAGATAGCGGAGGTCGAGCCATAGATTTTTTCAAATCTAATCACACTCTTCCTATGCCTCTTGATAAGGTATTTATCCCTACCACTGACTGACGACAGATCCCTCTTGGCCATCAAGGAGGCTCTGACGCCATTCTTCGCTTTTTCTTCGCTTTTTCCTGGTTTTACCGCGTCTTGCCGAACTAACTTTGAACCCACCTGTCCATCATCCCGTGCGGATGACACCTCGGAAAACTCCGTTCCTGAGCGTGAACTGAAATCATTGTTATTTCATGTTTCTCATCAGAATCAAGAGTAAGATCCTCCAACTTCTCCGTAGAGCCCGTCCCCCCGAGAGAGTCTCCAGGTGAGCCCAAGAGATCGTCTGTTTCGTCCAATTCACTCAATAATTGTCCCTCTTGAGCAAATATGTCCTCGTGAATTCTCAAAAGGTCAGAGTCAGTGTCCGAAACTCCTACTGAAACTGCCTTATTCTTCTTCTCCACATCCTTTGTTCTAATATTTTTTTTTATCATTTATTTTGATCCCACGAAAATGCACGTACTAAGTGAACCATCTCGCGCAGTGACTGCGTGCGCGGACTAGGCTTTAAAATTACAACCAACGCGTGCCATGGGCGTTGGAGGGGAGCTATTAGCGATTAGTTTCCGCGAGAACTTCTATGAGTTTCTAGGTTTAGATGTAATGCGTAGGACCGGACTATAGTCAGTACATGGAGATCTGTAACCAATGGTAAGTGATCTTCAGTTTATTGACTACAATCGGATCAGAAACTTTACATCCGAACCCCCCTATCCGCCACCTGTGGCCACGTCCGATGGGAGTAAATAAGTAAAGACTCCACACGGATAGTAGATGTGATAGGTTTATTTTGTCGGCTGCTGTCATTATCATTATTCTTAGACTCCAATGCGACCCCTGACATGGTTCCTGTACTCTCACGAGTCCTTTCCGGAACCCGGTGGTAGAGCCGTAGATTTTTTCAAATCTAATTAGACTCTTCCTATGCCTCTTGATAAGGTATTTTTATCCCTACTACTGACTGACGACAGATTCCTCTTGGCCATCTTGTTAAAATAGATCAAGGAGGATCTGACGCCATTCTTTGCTCTCTCCTCCTTTGTTCGGCTGTGTTCCTCATCAGAACCAAGGGAGAGATCCTCCAATTTCTCCGTAGTGCCCGTCTCCCCGAGAGAGTCACTAAGTGAGCCCAAGAGGTCGTCAGGTTCGCCTAGTCCCTCCTGAACAATTATGTCATTGTGAATTCTTAAAAGGTCAGAGTCAGTGTCCGAAACTTCTACTGAATCTACCTTATCCTTCTCCACATCCTTAATTTTATAAATTTCTTGACTAATTTTGGTCCCATGAAAATGCATGTTCTAAGTAGACCATCTCGCCCAGACTGGGGACTGTGCTTTTAAAGAAATTACAACCAACCCGTGCCATGGGCGTTGGAGGGGAGCTGTTAGCGGTTAGTTTATTTAAGCACTAACTAACCATGCAGATCCTCGGCCTTGATCTTAAAAGTGGACTTGATTTAT
The DNA here is from genome assembly GCA_932274085.1 of Protocalliphora azurea. Taxonomy (NCBI): domain Eukaryota; kingdom Metazoa; phylum Arthropoda; class Insecta; order Diptera; family Calliphoridae; genus Protocalliphora; species Protocalliphora azurea. The sequence goes on along the minus strand of OW026523.1, from coordinate 33,152,704 downwards.
TTGGTCCGCGAGAATTTACATGAGTTTCTAGGTTTAGATGTAATGCGTTGGATCCGACTATAGTCAGTGCATAGGGATCTGTAATCAGTGGTAAGTGATCTCCATAGAGCCATAGATTTTTTCAAATCTAATCACACTCTTCCTATGCCTCTTGATAAGGTATTTATCCCTACCACTGACTGACGACAGATCCCTCTTGGCCATCAAGGAGGCTCTGACGCCATTCTTCGCTTTTTCTTCTTTTGTTCGGCTGTCGCCGACGGCAGTTACACCTGGTTTTACCGCGTCTTGCCGAACTAACTTTGAACCCACCTGTCCATCATCCCGTGCGGATGACACCTCGGAAAACTCCGTTCCTGAGCGTGAACTGAAATCATTGTTATTTCATGTTTCTCATCAGAATCAAGAGTAAGATCCTCCAACTTCTCCGTAGAGCCCGTCCCCCCGAGAGAGTCTCCAGGTGAGCCCAAGAGATCGTCTGTTTCGGCCAATTCACTCAATAATTGTCCCTCTTGAGCAAATATGTCCTCGTGAATTCTCAAAAGGTCAGAGTCAGTGTCCGAAACTCCTACTGAAACTGCCTTATTCTTCTTCTCCACATCCTTTGTTCTAATATTTTTTTTTATCATTTATTTTGGTCCCACGAAAATGCACGTACTAAGTGAACCATCTCGCGCAGTGACTGCGTGCGCGGACTAGGCTTTAAAATTACAACCAACGCGTGCCATGGGCGTTGGAGGGGAGCTATTAGCGATTAGTTTCTTTAAGCACTAACTAACCATACAGATCCTCGGCACTGCTACCTGTCACCTTGATCTTAAAAGTGCACTTAATTTATTTGGTCCGCGAGAACTTCTATGAGTTTCTAGGTTTAGATGTAATGCGTAGGACCGGACTATAGTCAGTACATGGAGATCTGTAACCAATGGTAAGTGATCTTCAGTTTATCGACTACAATCGGATCAGAAACTTTACATCCGAACCCCCCTATCCGCCACCTGTGGCCACGTCCGATGGGAGTAAATAAGTAAAGACTCCACACGGATAGTCCGATGGGAGTAAATAAGTAAAGACTCCACACGGATAGTAGATGTGATAGGTTTATTTTGTCGGCTGCTGTCATTATCATTATTCTTAGACTCCAATGCGACCCCTGACATGGTTCCTGAACTCTCACGAGTCCTTTCTGGAACCCGGTGGTAGAGCCTTAGATTTTTTCAAATCTAATTAGACTCTTCCTATGCCTCTTGATAAGGTATTTTTATCCCTACTACTGACTGACGACAGATTCCTCTTGGCCATCTTGTTAAAATAGATCAAGGAGGATCTGACGCCATTCTTTGCTCTCTCCTCCTTTGTTCGGCTGTGTTCCTCATCAGAACCAAGGGAGAGATCCTCCAATTTCTCCGTAGTGCCCGTCTCCCCGAGAGAGTCACTAAGTGAGCCCAAGAGGTCGTCAGGTTCGCCTAGTCCCTCCTGAACAATTATGTCATTGTGAATTCTTAAAAGGTCAGAGTCAGTGTCCGAAACTTCTACTGAATCTACCTTATCCTTCTCCACATCCTTAATTTTATAAATTTCTTGACTAATTTTGGTCCCATGAAAATGCATGTTCTAAGTAGACCATCTCGCCCAGACTAGGGACTATGCTTTTAAAGAAATTACAACCAACCCGTGCCATGGGCGTTGGAGGGGAGCTGTTAGCGGTTAGTTTATTTAAGCACTAATTAACCATGCAGATCCTCGGCCTTGATCTTAAAAGTGGACTTGATTTATTTGGTCCGCGGGAATTTACATGAGTTTCTTGGTTTAGATGTAATGCGTTGGATCCGACTATAGTCAGTGCATAGGGATCTGTAATCAGTGGTAAGTGATCTCCAATCTACTGACTACAATCGGATCAGAAACGTAACATCTGAACCCCCCTATCCGCCACCTGGGGACACGTCCGATGGGAGTAAACAAGTAAAGACTACACATTGACATTATTAATAATGCTAAATTGGTCCATTAGTTTAAGTACGTATTTTCCTATATACTTATAAAAAGTGTCATTATACTACTAAAATTACAATGAAAAAAATCGTATATTCGTAAATTCGTTTTTTTGTAATTAATTTTTTTAAGTGGTCAATAAATAATTAGAAAATTAATTTGTAGCACCTTAATTATTTTTAGCTCCATTTTTGGTAAGTTGATTAAAAAAAATTGATGTGCGTTTATGGAAATATGCACAAGTGTAGATCACAAAAGTGTGTTCTAACAAATTGTTATAAATTTTGAAAAGTATTCTTCGTTGTTATGCTCGTAGTCTTTGTAAGTTTGTTGGTAACTCTAATATTGATAGCTTGGATATGTATACGTCTGAGGAGCTAATGAACCTACTACACTGGTGCTTATTCCTATAAAGACATTTGAAATTTTTGTTTTTCTTTGAGGTATATTCGTTTCTCTTAACCAAAAACAATGTTGCCTTGTTACAATAACTAGCGATATTAAAGTACTTTTTTATGCAAGAACTATTTGAATAGTATGTTTATGGGGTTTCGGGACCACTTTTTTCATACAAAATTTGTTACATGCATAGCTGTGGTTGTGGTTTTTTGAAATGTATGTTGTTTATGAGTGAGAGAGAGAAAGGCGATATAGGGGTTGTGAGATAGAGGGGAAGTGTGGGTTGTGAGAGAAAGGGGAAGTGTAGGTTGTGAGAGAGAGGGGAAGTGTGGGTTGTAGAGAGAGAGGAATTGTGGGTTGTGAAAGAGAGGGGAAGTGTTGGTTGTGAGAGAGAGGAAGTTTGGGTTGTGAGTCATGAGAGAGAGAGAGAATAGTTATTTGGTGTGATAGAGTGTTGTCAGATAGATTTGTGTGCGTTAGGTTTTGAGTTTTGATTTTGTGGATGATGGAAGAAACCCAGTTTTAGTGTAGAGAGAAAATACTTGCCTGTTGTGTTTTTAAAAATCAGTATGATTGAAATGTATGTTGTTTGTGTTTTACATCCCTGGTTAGTAGTGTGTTTGTTGGTTGGAGTATTGAGGTGTGGGAGGGTGTTTGTGTTTTGCATCCCTGGTTAGAAGTATGTTTGTAGTTTTGAAAAAGAGTGTGAATACATTTTTGTGATAAGAAATGTGAGAGTTAATATTAGAAGTTTAAAAAATTATTATTATTGTAGAGAGGAATGAGATAACAATTGAAAATAAAAAATTTTATTACCAAGAGATTTTTTTTCTGTGGCTCTAATTGGTGTAAATAATTTATAGAAAAATATTTTACATTTTTGTGATAAGAAATGTAAGAATTGATTTCCATTTTTTTTTTTATATTAAGAATAAAGTAAATGTATGTTATTTTATTGATTTTTTATATATGTTTCAATATAAATAGAAATAGATTTTATAAGAGAGGGATGAGATAACAATTGATAATAAAAAATTGTATTTATTACCAAAAGATTTTATATTTACATAATAAATTAATTGAATATAAACATATTTTTATTAAATAATTTTAGTAGAAATATTACCTGCAATTATTAAATTGTAGCAAAAAATCGGTTGAGTTCAACTCGACACAGTAGAGAAATTTATTACAATCATTTCTTTTGTTATAATAATTGTTTAGAAGTTAGCTTTCGCTATACGAATGTGGAATAAACAGAATTCGAGCGATACTTATTTCAGAAATAAAAAAACAATTTTTGAGTTTTTGCTCCTCCACACCGTCTAATGTTCTATCTATCTATCTACCTATCTATCTATCTATCTATCTATCTATCTATCTATCTGTCTATTTATCTGTCTATCTATCTATCCATCTATTCTTTTCTATTCTATTCTATTCTATTCTATTCTATTCTATTCTATTCTATTCTATTCTATTCTATTCTATTCTATTCTATTCTATTCTATTCTATTCTATTCTATTCTATTCTATTCTATTCTATTCTATTCTATTCTATTCTATTCTATGTCATCTACTTAGTAAAATCTATGTCATCTAAATTATTTAAACTCTACTATATCCATTCTTTAAATTTATAATACCTACAAAAACCAATAACATAAATTTAAAATAGCGATTTATTCCCAATACATAATACACTATTTTCATATTAAACTTTTTCCTTGCATACGTATGATAATTTATCATATATACCTCCTTCTTTAAATATCTTGATTTTAATTTAGTATATATTGATACATACAATATTAAATTTAGACGACAGTTCTAATAACTGTTTGAGATACTCTTATCTCTTTAATAAAAAAAATGTATAAAGATTTGTTAATCGATTAAACTTCTATCAATTATGTTCAAACTAAATGTATAGGTAATACCTAATTAAAAAATTGTGAAAAAGTCGCTAATAGAAAATATAATGATCTACTCCAATTATCTTTTAAGCCATGGTATACCATGAGTGTTATATTCCGCAGAGAATATGAACGTGTAAATTGGCTATGACGAGAATGTTTTATACCAACAAAAGAGATAGAACAAGATGCTATTTTTATGTGATGAGAACATGTTGATCTACCTATATCTGAGCATCTGCGCTGATCATCAAATTGTCCTCTATTAAGAAGACGTGGTACCAACAATATTCCAATACATTTTGAGTATTTGGAAAAAGTCTAACTACCAACTAGCTATGTTACATGTGGTCTAAGTAAAGGTATTGAAAAGCGTTACAATGCTTCTCCTGAGGGTATAATCCTATCTGAAAAAAAAAAACATATTATCATCACCAGCAACAATAATGATATTAGTACTAAAAATCAAAATCTCAATTCATGTCATCCGGAATATTTGAAATATGAAATTGAATCACCACACCTAATTATATTTACTGCTGTGTCCAGAAAGTCCAAAAGAACTCTATACCAATCAATAGATTTTGAAAAATACATGTTTATAATTATTTTTCAATTCATATTGTTCTTACTTGTTCGTATATTCTTTATTCTTTATTTCTGCATAAACATCTTTAATATTTCCTGTTATTTTTTTTTCTTTTATACAAAATCTTTCGATTTTATAGTATGAATTATATCCTATCCCATATATGTGATTATTTAATAAAAGTTCAATATATGTTTACTATCAATATTTCTTATAAATGATGAAATTAAAACATTAAACTTTTTAAATTTATACTAAAAGCCATATTTTATTTTATATCTTATTTTTATATTAGATACATACATATAAACACATTTTTTTTTTGTTTCATTAATTTATTATCAGTATTCATTTGTATCACAAATTTAATTACGTTTGCATCTCTTTCTAAACATAATATATTTTATAGTAGAGAATTAGACAAAGTTATGAACATATCTTGTAAAATCCAGTATATTATCAATAAAGGTCTTTTTAGTTTAATTTGGAAATATGTTGTTGCTTGGAATCAGTTAATAAAATATAAATGGCGTATTAAAATTGATATCAGTAAGAAATATATTCAATCATTATAACAAACTTTTACATCTAAATATTTCAAAAGTCACACTTAATTTTAATTACTATTAATTTCAATTATTTTAATATTTTTGTCTTTTGGAAACATACATTTGTATTATTTTACATCATTCCCTTAGACCCCTAAAAGTACGGGGGATGAAATATTATCCGTAGACTAACTATTACAATATTTATTCTTAATGAGAATAGAACATAAAACTAGAATACAAATCGAAATAACAAAAAGTGATATGTCTCCTGGCACAGTTTTAATCTTTAAATTCTTTAGCTGAGATTTTATTATATCGACATCAGTATGTAGTTTCTCAATATGTTTGCTATTGTTTAAAATGTTTACAGTAACTGGTTTTACAACTCTAATATTAATTTTATTGTAATCTATCAGCCATGATGTTTGAATAGATGTTTTTTGTTTTGATGTAAAATATCTCGAAGAATATAACGTGATTCCTTCATGTTCTGCAACATATCCTGATGGTAAAGTTAACAAACCTTTTAAAGGTAGCATTATCGAACTGCGATTATGATTATCGCAATCAGATTGGTTGTGAATGTATCAGAAACAGAAAATAACCACTGATTTTCTGTTGATAATTTAATCCAAACACTTTTCTTTTCAACTTCTTCAAAATAACATTCAGCATGCCTCGACTGTTATAGTGGTGAAATTTCACATGCTTGTTCAACAGCTGATTTCCATGAAAAAATATTTCTACAATTAAATTGGTCATAATTGTTTTTAGTACATGCATTAAGTTGTAATGAGACATAAAAAAATACAAATTATTTGCAAAGTTATACACTATGTAATCATTATCCACCAAAGATATCACTGTACTATTATTTACTTTAACTCGTAGTTGAATTATTTTGTAAACTTCAGAGCTATGATTGGTAACTAATGGTATTTCAACTTGAATTACAAATCGATTTTCTATCAGAAATCCATTTATTTTGATAGAATTAAAATTTTTCTTTAATTCAGTATCGGTGAGTTGTCCAGGAAAAATCAAATCATTTGGTAAGAATTTTTCAATATGTAATAATTCATCTTGTAATTGGTTAAATGTCAGAAGATCTGGATTAACATACCCATGATTTATGTCAATTAATAGATTTGTAAAGAATGATTGAATTTTATTACAGTTAATTACTATTAAATGTACATTTTGCATTTGTTCTATTTTTCTATTTTTATCTTCATCGCTATTAATCAGCTTCACTAGTTCATAAATTTTATTAAAGCTTACATTTAGTTCGATAGTAGTGTTTTTTAATATGTTCTTTGTAGAATCTAAAATTGATATTTGTTGAATCATAAGCTCATTCAAATCTTGCTGGTTGTTAAAATAGCTTTTTATTTTTGTTTGAAGAGTTTGTTGATCTTTGTTAATCACGTCTACTGAGGACGTTTTTGATTTTAGAAATAAATTGTCTTGCTGCAATGAATAATATATTTTATCGAACCTTCGTTTCAGCAATTCACATATCTCTTTACCATATTTATTAATTAATAGTTCATTTTGTATAACTTCTGTTATGATTTTTATTTTCTTAAGTTCATCGTGAAATTCATAGAAGTCATAGTAAATATGTTTATTGGTCCTATATTATCAAAATATAATGCAGTATTTGATGGTATTGCTTGAACTCTAATATTAGTATTATATTCTGACAATGCAGCATTTAGTCTTACAGTTGTGTCAAAAAGCATAGTAAGTTATAATTTATAAAATTCATAATATTTAGGTATTGTTTATTTATTAAGCTGGATGTCTTCTGTTTATGTCTCTACTTTTGTAATATGTTATATCGTTATCTTTGCATACAGCGTCCAAAAAGTTAATTCCTTTATCTCTGATAACGAATTGCTTTATAACTGATAACGAACTGCTTTATAACTAGTAATGAACTGATTCAGATCTGATAACGAACAGGTTTTGATCTGCTTTATAACTGGTAACGAACTGGTTCTGATCTGCTTTATAACTGGTAACGAAATGCTTTAAAACTGATTACGAACTGGTTCTGATCTGCTTTATATCTTTCATCACTTATTTACAGTTGAATAAAATTATCGAAACCCTTCCTATATTGACCTTTATTAAGTAGATCATCCTTACTAACAACAAGAAAACCATAATTATCTTTCCAACATTCACTACAAATCTTCATGAATTCGTTGAATGTCATATCACCAATAACTTGATCATTATAATTATGACGTAAATCCATTTCATCTTGTTTAAATATTACAATCATATTAGCATTATCTCGTATTAAATGTTTAGGAATTTTCGTATAGGTTTGGCATAAATAGAAACAATCAATATGTTTATGTCTACCCATACAAAAGTAATCTCGTATATTATCTTGTTTTCCACAAATCACATCATCGAATATTATTATAGAGTGTGGTTTAGCATTGGCCGGACTTATCACTTTTTCATTTTCCGTGAAAGTAAATAGTTTTATATCTTTTATTGGTTCAATTTGTTTTTTAAGATAACAATATTTTGATTGATATAGCGATTTTGAATATATGTAAATGTTTTAAAACAAATTACGTAATTCACTATAAAAATCTCCAACAATGTATTGAAAATGATTATCATTATCTTCAAGAAGACTTAAATTCATTTTACAACTGGTGTAACATAAATCTCATGGCACTTAACCTTAAAAAATATAAATATATGTGTTTTGTAAGAAAATGTAGATTACCGATATATTATGTCCTAGGAGGCTATCAACTAAAAAGAGTTGACACTATTTTAGACCTCGGAATTTTGTTGGATTCTAAACTTAATTTTATTTCACATATCACGGTTACTGTAAATAAAGCTAGAGGAGTTCTTGGTTTTGTTAAACGCTGGGCAAAGGACTTCAACGACCCTTACGTGACAAAAACTTTGTTCACATCACTTGTAAGACCTATTCTGGAGTATGGATCTATAATATGGGATCCTATCTATCAAAAATACATTGATCTCATTGAATCAGTCCAAAAGTAGTTTCTTCTGTTTTGCCTTCGAAGTCTTCATTTCAACCCATTAAATATGCCACCATATACTTCTAGACTTTCCCTTATAAAACTGCCTACTCTGAAAAGCCGTAGAACTATATTCAATATAACTTTTATGCTGAATATAATTAATGGTAATGTGAGTTCTGGCTTTTTAATAAATAATATCCAGTTTTTAATTCCTCGACGCCCTACTCGTTATTTCGTACCATTAACAGTTCATTTCTATAAAGCTAATTATGCCAATGCCGATCCTTTAAGAAGAATGTGCAATGAGTTTAATACATATTATAATTTTATTGATTATTCACTTAACCCTAAAGATGTTAAAAACAATATTTTATTCTTTCTTAACTCATAAGATCTGTACAAAACTTTTGTGAAAATTATATTTATATAATGAATTGTATATTTAGTAAAATATGTATTATTTTTAATTGTCTGTAAGGAATATTTTCCATAGGCAAAATAAATAAATAAATAAATAAAAATGGTTTAATTTTAAAGAAAATCCATAGAATTCTTAAATTTAATCAATCAGATTGGTTGAAAAAATATATTGATTTAAATAATCATCATAGAACTTTAGCAAAAAATGCTGTATATGGTAAGACCATGCAAAATGTTGACAAGAGAAAAGATATAAAAATAGTTTGTGAATAGAAGAATAAAAAAACGGTTAGGAGCTAGGTCTCTTATAGCTAAACCAAACTTTCATAGTGCTCTTCAAATTAATAAAAATATGGTTGCAATCGAAATGAGAAGAGTAAAAACAGTGTATAATAAACCGATATATATATATATATATATATTGTATTTTCAGTTTTAGAGTTATCAAAATGGAAAATGTATAGTTTTCATTACGATTACATGAAACCTAAATATTTTTATAATATTAATCTAAATTACATGGATACAGATTCATTTATATATGATATTAGAATAAATGATTTGTATGATGATATTCGAAATGATATTACTACTCATTTCAATACATCTGCATATTCGAAAGATAATATTTATAATATCCCGCTTGTAAATAAAAAAGTTTTGGGAATGATGAAAGATGAATTTGATGGTAAAGTTATTAAGGAATTCATTGGTTTAAGAGCAAAAATGTATTCAGTTAAAATTGATAGAGATGAAAAAGAAATTAAAAAAATTAAAGGTGTTAAACAATATGTAACAGCTAAAATATCAATTAATGATTTCAGAAAATATTTACAAGAGAAAAAACTGTATTATGACTCCATGTATATATTTAGATCTAAGATACATCAAATTTATACACAACATATAAGTAAGTTAACATTAAGAAAATAATATTGATACTTATGCATGGGGATCTAAATTAACAATATCACATTCTTGAGTAAGTGGTTTTCTAGGTAAACCATCACGCATGAAAACACCTCTAAAATATCTGAGTTGTCTACCATATTTCTGTAGATCTAATTTAGTTAGGGGACGTGGGTAGATTTTTTAAAAGTTTTTGAATCTGGTCTATAATATAATCCATATCCAGTTTTATATGGTTTAAGATATAAACCTTTTCCCATAGCTATTGCTTCCATATTTTTATTATGACGTGTAGCTCCTGCTAGTTGTTCTTTTCCATTCTTTATACTATTCACAGCTTTAACTATAGCTGATCCACCTGTAGGATGAAAGCAGTTGAAAATGAAAAGACAAGAAAGAATAAAGAGGAGGAACATCTTTTTAAAGAAAATGACATATAGAAATATAATAGAGAAATTTTTATATGATTTTCAAGGCAGCATATTTGATGAACATTTATACATGATAACCTATTTTCAGGTAATGCTAGACGAATATGAAAATATGGAGTTAATTACCTCTGTTAATGAAAAACATTTTATCAACTGTCCTACGATATGCAATATTTGCGATTGTAGATCAAACATTTTGTGTGATTGTATTAAATTTGAATTAAAAAAAGATAATGTAATACATTTAATAAAAACATATTACAAATTTTTTATCAATAAAATAAATAAATAAAATTAAAAATCATTGTCTTTTTTTTAAGTTACAAAACTCTTTCTGCAAATGCTATTCATTTCTCTTATAATATAAAGCAGATTAGAACTAGTTCGTTACCAGTTATAAATAAGATCAGAACTAGTTCGTTACCAGTTATAACTGGTTATAACTGCCTAAATACTTTTTTTCTTGTTCATTATCGACATTTTTAATTGCAATTTTTTGTAAAAGTTTGTAATAGAAAATTATTTGCCAACACTGTTAGAAATACATTAAAACTTTTGAAACAAGAGAAACTAGATAATATACATAACGCTATTAAAATTGCCGTTCATAATAATTTTAAAAGCAAAAGGAGAGGTAATATAAAAATACCAAGAGTAATTCCAGTACCTAAAATTGATGAATTTCTATCACTAATTCCTGTTTTAACAGCATTATCAGCTTTGGGAGGTTTAGCTACAGGTGGAACAGCTATAGTTAAAGCTGTGAATAGTATAAAGAATGGAAAAGAACAACTAGCAGAAGCTACACGTCATAATAAAAATATGGAAGCAATAGCTATGGGAAAAGGTTTATATCTTAAACCATATAAAACTGGATATGGATTGTATTATAGACCAGATTCAAAAACTTTTAAAAAATCTACACAATCGTCCCCTAACTAAATTAGATCTACAGAAATATGGTAGACAACTCAGATATTTTAGAGGTGTTTTCATGCGTGATGGTTTACCTAGAAAACCACTTACTCAAGAATGTGATATTGTTAATTTAGATCCCCATGCATAAGTATCAATATTATTTTCTTAATGTTAACTTACTTATATGTTGTGTATAAATTTGATGTATCTTAGATCTAAATATATACATGGAGTCATAATACAGTTTTTTCTCTTGTAAATATTTTCTGAAATCATTAATTGATATTTTAGCTGTTACATATTGTTTAACACCTTTAATTTTTTTAATTTCTTTTTCATCTCTATCAATTTTAACTGAATACATTTTTGCTCTTAAACCAATGAATTCCTTAATAACTTTACCATCAAATTCATCTTTCATCATTCCCAAAACTTTTTTATTTACAAGCGGGATATTATGAATATTATCTTTCGAATATGCGGATGTATTGAAATGAGTAGTAATATCATTTCGAATATCATCATACAAATCATTTGTTCTAATATCATATATAAATGAATCTGTATCCATGTAATTTAGATTAATATTATAAAAATATTTAGGTTTCATGCAATCGTAATGAAAATTATACATTTTCCATTTTGATAACTCTAAAACTGAAAATACAATATATATATCGGTTTATTATACACTGTTTTTACTCTTCTCATTTCGATTGCAACCATATTTTTATTAATTTGAAGAGCACTATGAAAGTTTGGTTTAGCTATAAGAGACCTAGCTCCTAAAAGTTTTTTTATTCTTCTATTCACAAACTATTTTTATATCTTTTCTCTTGTCAACATTTTGCATGGTCTTACCATATACAGCATTTTTTGCTAAAGTTCAATGATGATTATTTAAATCAATATATTTTTTCAACCAATCTGATTGATTAAATTTAAGAATTCTATGGATTTTCTGTAAAATTAAACCATTTTCAATACATTGTTGGAGAGTTTTATAGTGAATTACGTAATTTGTTTTGAAACATTTACATATATTCAAAATCGCTATATCAATCAAAATATTGTTATCTTAAAAAGCAAATTGAACTAATAAAAGATATAAAACTATTTATTTTCACGGAAAATGAAAAAGTGATAAGTCCGGCCAATGCTAAACCATACTCTATAATAATATTCGATGATGTGATTTGTGGAAAACAAGATAATATACGAGATTACTTTTGTATGGGTAGACATAAACATATTGATTGTTTCTATTTATGCCAAACCTATACGAAAATTCCTAAACATTTAATACGAGATAATGCTAATATGATTGTAATATTTAAACAAGATGAAATGGATTTACGTCATATTTATAATGATCATGTTATTGGTGATATGACATTTAACGAATTCATGAAGATTTGTAGTGAATGTTGGAAAGATAATTAAGATTTTCTTGTTGTTAGTAAGGATGATCTACTTAATAAAGGTCAACATAGGAAGGGTTTCGATAATTTTATTCAACTGTAAATAAGTGATGAAAGATATAAAGCAGATCAGAACCAGTTCGTAATCAGTTATAAAGCAGTTCGTTACCAGTTATAAAGCAGATCAGAACCAGTTCGTTACCAGTTATAAAGCAGATCAAAACCCGTTCGTTATCAGATCTGAATCAGTTCGTTACTAGTTATAAAGCAGTTCTTTATCAGTTATAAAGCAATTCGTTATCAGAGATAAAGGAATTAACTTTTTGGACGCTATATGCAAAGATAACGATATAACATATTACAAAAGTAGAGATATAAACAGAAGACATCCAGCTTAATAAATAAACAATACCTAAATATTATGAATTTTATAAATTATAACTTACTATGCTTTTTGACACAACTGTAAGACTAAATGCTGCATTGTCAGAATATAATACTAATATTAGAGTTCAAGAAATACCATCAAATACTGCATTATATTTTGATAATATAGGACCAATAAACATATTTACTATGACTTCTATGAATTTCACGATGAACTTAAGAAAATAAAAATCATAACAGAAGTTATACAAAATGAACTATTAATTAATAAATATGGTAAAGAGATATGTGAATTGCTGAAACGAAGGTTCGATAAAATATATTATTAATTGGAGCAAGACAATTTATTTCTAAAATCAAAAAAAAAAAAAAAACGTTTTTAATAGACGTGATTAACAAAGATCAACAAATTCTGCAAACAAAAATAAAAAGCTATTTTAACAACCAGCAAGATTTGAATGAGCTTATGATTCAACAAATATCAGTTTTAGATTCTACAAAGAACATATTAAAAAACACTACAAACGAACTAAATGTAAGCTTTAATAAAATTTATGAACTAGTGAAGCTGATTAATAGCGATGAAGATAAAAATAGAAAAATAGAACAAATGCAAAATATACATTTAATAGTAGATAACTGTAATAAAGTTCAATCATCCTTTACAAATCTATTAATTGACATAAATCATGGGTATGTTAATCCAGATCTTCTTACATTTAACCAATTACAAGACGAATTATTACGTATTGAGAAATTCTTACCAAATGATTTGATTTTTCTTGGACAACTCACCGATACTAAATTAAAGAAAATTTTTAATTATATCAAAGTAAATGGATTTATGATAGAAAATCGATTTGTAATTCAAGCTGAAATGCCATTAGTTACCAATCATAGCTCTGAAGTTTAGAAAATAATTCAACTACGAGTTAAAGTAGATAATATTACACTGATATCTTTGGTGGATAATGATTACATAGTGTATAACTTTGTAAATAATTTCTCAATTACAACTTAATGCGTGTACTAAAAACAATGATGATCAATTTAATTGTAGAAATAATTTTTCATGGAAATCAGCTGTTGAACGAACATGTGAAATTTCACCACTAAAACAGTCTACAGTCACCACTAAAACATGCTGAATGTAATTTTGAAAAGTTGAAAAGAAAAGTGTTTGGATTAAATTATCAACAGAAAATCAGTGGTTATTTGCTGTTTCTGATACATTCACAACCAATCTGATTGCGATAATCATAATCGCAGTTCGATAATGCTCCTTTAAAAGGTTTGTTAACTTTACTATCAGGATGTGTTGCAGAACATGAAGGAATCACGTTATATTCTTCGAGATATTTTACATCAAAACAAAAATCATCTATTCAAACATCATCATGGCTGATAGATTACAATAAAATTAATATTAGAGTTGTAAAACCAGTTACTGTAAACATTTTAAACAATGTCGATATAATAAAATCTCAGCTAAAGAATTTAAGGGTTAAAACTGTGCCAGGAGACATATCACTTTTTGTTATTTCGATTTGTATTTAGTTTTAGTTCTATTTTCATTAAGAATAAATATTGTAATAGTTAGTCTACGGATAATATTTCATCCCCTGTACTTTTAGGGGTCTAAGGGTATGATGAAAAATAATACAAATGTATGTTTGCAAAAGACAAAAATATTAAAATAATTGAAATTAATTGTAATTAAAATTAAGTGTGACTTGAAATATTTAGATGTGAAAGTTTGTTACAATGATTGAATATATTTCTTACTGATATCAATTTTAATACGCCATTTATATTTTATTAACTGATTCCAAGCAACAACATATTTCCAAATTAACTAAAAGACCTTTAATTTATTGATAATAGACTGGATTTTACAAGATATGTTCATAACTTTGTCTAATTCTCCACTATAAAATATATTATGTTTAGAAAGAGATGCAAACGTAATTAAATTTGTGATACAAATGAATTCTGATAATAAATTAATGAAACAAAAAAAAAAAAAAAAAAAAAAATGTGTTTATATGTATGTATCTAATATAAAAATAAGAAATAAAATAAAATATGGATTTTAGTGTAAATTTAAAATGTTTAATGTTTTAATTTCATCATTTATAAGAAATATTGATAGTAAAGAAATAATGAACTTTTATTAAATAATCACATATATGGGATAGAATATAATTCATACTATAAAATCGAAAGATTTTGTATAAAAGATAAAAAAATAACAGGAAATATTAAAGCTGTTTATGCAAAAATAAAGAATATACAAACAAGTAAGAACAATATGAATTGAGAAATAATTATAAACATGTATTTTTCAAAATCTATTGATTGGTATAGAGTTTTTTGGACTTTCTGGACACAGCAGTAAATATAATTAGGTGTGGTGATTCAATTTCATATTCCACATATTCCGGATGACATGAATTGAGATTTTGATTTTTAGTACTAATATCATTATTGTTGCTGGTGATGATAATAATTTTTTTTTCAGATAGGATTATACCCTCAGGAGAAGCATTGTAACGCTTTTCAATACCTTTACTTTGACCACATGTATCATAGCTAGTTGGTAGTAAGACTTTTTTGAAATACTCAAAATGTATTGGTATATTGTTGGTACCACGTCTTCTTAATAGAGGACAATTTGATGATCAGCGCAGATGCTCAGATATAGGTAGATCAACATGTTCTCAACACATAAAAATAGCATCTCGTTCTATCTCTTTTGCTGGTATAAAACCTTCCCGTCATAGCCAATTTACACGTTCATATTCTCTGCGGAATATAACACTCATGATATACCGTGGCTTGAATGATAATTGGAGTAAATCATTATGTTTTCTATTAGCGACTTTTTCACAACTTTACATTTTTTTATTAAAGAGATAAGAGTGTACTTATTTCAAACAGTTATTAGAACTGTCGTCTAAATTTAATATTGTATGTATCAATATATACTAAATTAAAATCAAGATGTTTAAAGAAGGAGGTATATATGATAAATTATCATATGTATGCAAGGAAAAAGTTTAATATGAAAATAGTGTATTATGTATTGGAAATAAATCGCTATTTTAAATTTATGTTATTGGATTTTGTAAGTATTATAAATTGATAGAATGGTTATAGTAGTGTTTAAATAATTTATAAGTAGATGACATAGAATAGAATAGATGGATAGATAGATGGATAGATAGATAGACAGATAGGTAGACAGATAGATAGACAGATAGATAGATAAATAGGTAGATAGATAGATAGAACATTAGACGGTGTGGAGGAGCAAAAACTCAAAAAATGTTTTTTTTTATTTCTGGAATAAGTATCGCTCGAATTCTGTCTATTCCACATTCGTATAGCGAAAGCTTACTTCTAAACAATTATTATAACAAAAGAAATGATTATAATCAATTTCTCTACTGTGTCGAGTTGAACTCAAACGATTTTTTGCTTCAATTTAATAATTGCAGGTAATATTTCTACTAAAATTATTTAATAAAAATATGTTTATATTCTATTAATTTATTATGTAAATATAAAATCTTTTGGTAATAAATACAATTTTTTATTATCAATTTTTTATTATCAACTTTTATCTTATCCCTCTCTTATAAAATCTGTTTCTATGTATATTGAAACATATATATATAAAAATCAATAAAATAACATACATTTACTTTATTCTTAATGTAAAAAAATTGGAAATAAATTCTTACATTTCTTATCACAAAAATGTAAAATATTTTTCTACAAATTATTTACACCAATTAGAACCACAGAAAAAAATCTCTTTTGATAATAAATAAAATTTTTTATTTTCAATTGTTATCTCATCCCTCTCTACAATAATAATAATTTTTTAAACTACTAATACTAATTCTCACATTTCTTATCACAAAAATGTATTCACACTCTTTTTCAAAACTACAAACACACTTCTAACCAGGGATGCAAAACACAAACACCCTCCCACACCTCAATACTCCAACCAACAAACACACTACTAACCAGGGATGTAAAACACAAACAACATACATTTCAATCATACTGATCTTTAAAAACACAACAGGCAAGTATTTTCTCTTTACACTAAAACTGGGTTTCTTCCATCATCTACAAAATCAAAACTCAAAACCTAACGCACACAAATCTATCTGACAACACTCTCTCACACCAAATAACTATTCCCTCTCTTTCATGTGTCAATCCACACTTCCTCTCTTTCTCACAACCCACACTTCCCCTCTCTCTCACAACCCACACTTCTCTCTCTCACAACCCACACTTCTCCTCTCTCTCACAACCCATACCACGCCTTTCTCTCACAACCCACACTTCCCCTCTCTCTCACAACCCATACATCGCCTTTCTCTCTCTCACTCTTAAACAACATACATTTCAAAAAACCACAACCCCAGCTATGCATGCACCAAATTTTGTATGAGAAAAGTGATCCCGAAACACCATAAACATACTACTTATTTGTTTTTTGTTTTTGTTCTTTTCTTTAATTTACCAATCAGAACATATTGGTGATAATTTCATTGGAATATTCCTATAAAGGCAGTGAAAAATTTGTTAAATAGTTATTGCAAAAAAATTAAAAAGTTTTAACAGTTTGGTTGTATGTTTCACCTAAGGTAAGCTTCTGATGACAACATCTCTGTTTAGGTTAGGTTAGGTTATGTTAGGCTAAAAAAGGCGGCGTCTTCACGCCTCCACCCAGAGACCATACGGTCCATTGTGATCCCTTTATAAATACCAGAGAAAGCTAATAAAACGAAGAAAGAGAAGATCCCTAGTAGAATAAGGCACAAGAGTAGAAAGAAAGTAGAAAAAAAGGAAAAGAAATATAATGAATGAAAAGTCTGGAACCTGAAATGATTAATCAACCCCTGCTACCTCTAAGACACTTTAACCCCATTACGAACCCTATAAGGTTGTCGAGCTTACTACCCGCAACCTCCTCTAGTTCGTGTAGAATATGGCTTCCAAACCACTTCAGTTTACTTCGCTGAAGCCCTGTGCAATGACTGAGTATGTGTTCCACTGTCTGTAGCTTCTCCACATCATAGTACGTCCTACAAAAGTCAGACGTGCTGGTGTCCCACTTACTGGTCATATTCCCTATTGCGAGGTGACCAGTAATAATACCAACAATGACCCTTAGATTCCCACTACTCATGCCCACAAGATGCATCGTATCTGCTGTTTTAAGACTAGGCCATAACGCTCTAGACACCCTGCAGTCCATTCCACTCCTCCAAGCGTGATTCGTTCTTCCTAGAGTCCATTCTCTTATGGCCATGAAATATGACCCAATTGGAATCCTAACCGATACCTCCACAAAAGACCTGTCCAGCTCCGAGCCCTTACGAGCTAGCTCATCGGCTATTTCATTGCCGAGAATATCGCAGTGAGCAGGAACCCAACAGAGTCTTATTCTGTATGCATCCATTAGCCTTCTATATTCCTTCCTACACTCAAGCACCAATCTGGACCTGACACAATAACTTTTCATTGCCATTTGTGCTGCCTGACTATCCACATAGATAGTTACCTCAGTGTCTCTTTCAACATTCTCCTCCAGTAATCCCTGTAAATGTCTAGAATTTCTGCCTGGAAAACGCTGCAACTATCAGGCAATCTAAAAGAATCTGATATCTGTTCCCATGAAGTAAACATCCGCCCCTGTGCCTACTTCCATCTTCGAGCCATCTGTGAAGATAGCACACCTTCCATGGAGCTATTCCGCTCTAGTCCAGAGGTCCCTACTGGGGATTTCAGTAGCCTCGAAGTCAATTATAGCACCGACATAATCCGTTTGGGCGGCTGAGGATAATGTTTGACTATCAAACTTGACTTCATTAAGTATGCTAACATGCCCTGCTGTGAAGCTCCCTCTTAATCCCAATTCCTTCAGTCTAAATAAGCTCCGCACAGCCATTCCTTTCACGAATTCCTTAATTGGAAGAAGATGGAGAATGATGTCCAGTGCTTCCTGAGGTGTACTTCTCCTGGCACCCGTAATGCCAATTGAAGCACATCTCTGAACTTTGGAAAGAAGTTTCCTATATTTTCTCAACGCCTCCCACCATACCGAACATCCATAAGTGAGTTTTGGTCTCACAACCGATGTGTGTATCCAATATACAATTACCGGTTTTAGACCCAAGTTCTTCCCTATAGAGTTCCTGCATGCGTAGTAGACATTAAGCCCTTTCTTGGCCCTTTTCTGAGTATTTCTTCTCCGATACAATTTGCTGTCCAATTAAATGCCCTTTAACAAACTGAGTTCCATCCTAATCAAAACTGGTAGACTAAATGTCTCAACCTTATATCTTATGGTAAACAGAACTAGTTCAGTCTTTTCAGGGTTGACTCCCAATCCATTACTATTTGCCCATTTTGAAAGCTCTCGCAGCCGGCTGATCGTGGGTAGAAATTTTCCCGAGACCAACAATACTACATCATCAGCGTAGGCTACGATGTTCCTCCCCATGGCATCGAACTGTCTCAGTATGACGTTCATTGCCAAAAGCCACAATAATGGAGAAAGAACCCCTGTATTCCTTATGCAGCAGACCCCGTTCAATAAAACTCACTACATCATGCAGAGCACTCTCAATAGACTTACCCGTAATATAGGCGTGTTGAGCGTCGCTGATGACCTGAGTTCCCATACTCCCCTTCAAATACAGATCAGGCTTTCTATTGTCTTGAGTAGAAAAGAAAATAGGCTGATCGGTCTATAGCCCTTGGGCTTCGAGTAAGTCGTCCTACCCCCTTTAGGTATGAAAATGACCTTTATCTCTCTCCACCCCTGGGAATATATCTCACTTTAAGACATTTCCTAAATATCTTCACGAGTAGTGAGATGACTTTATCATTGACATTCTGTAACATGGCCGGAAAAATGCCATCTGGGCCCGGTGACTGTTATGGCCCAAATGAGTTTACCGCGCATTTTACCTTGTCTCTAGTGATCATTTCCTCTATCGCATCGATATCGCATCGTTGACCGAGTCCACGGATTCACAGAAATTCATCCATGATGTCCGTTTCACCCTTCTTATGTCCTTCTTATACTTAGTGAAGCTTTTCCTATAGCTGTCCCAATCAGTCTGACTCCTCGTTAGCTTGGCTCTATTAAACAGCCTTCTAACTGTAGAACGTTGGACCCACAGTTCCCTGGTCCACCAGGAGAGCTTGCGGTCCGGATTTAAAACCAATGGAGAATCTATGCGGGCACATGGCTCGTAAGTTTAGGCAAGAAATGCACAGAATGAAACCATAATGACAATAACGGAGTTAAAACTAAAAATTAGGGGAAAACATTACAGTGATTTTCTTGAAAAATTAGTCGAATCAGTGCTAGACCGAATTTTTGAAGTTATTAAAAAGATTCATCAAAAAATTATTAATAATGCTAAATTGCTAGTGAACCAATTTAGCATTATTAATAATTTAAGTGCGTATATAATAAAATGTCATAAAAAATGGCATTTAACTACTAAAATTACAATGAAAAAAAAAAAGTAATAATAATAAAAAATAATGTACATTTTAAGTTTTTTTTTATTAATTTTTTAAGTGAGGTCAATAAATAATTTAAAAAATTATTTTGTAGCACCTTAATTATTTTTTAGATCAATTTTTGGTAAGTTGATTTAAAAAATTCATGTTCGTTCGTGCATATTCCTATAGCACCAGTTGATTCTCTACCAATGTTTACAATATCTAAACTACAAAGAATAAAATAATATAGTCTCATCCCTTGTATTTGTGTCATATATTCCCCAAACGACTTGATGGGCATTATCGTCAGCTCTAATTACGAGCGGTATGTTAGCTTTAGGCGCCTTGGTTATTTCGCGAAACTTAGTTGGTGGTGGGTCGCAATGATCATGTAGCTGGAGACAATGTAAATGTGTTCTCACCGTTGAAATCAGAGAGAATGAAGATACTGAGTTTACTGCTTGCTACTATACAAGATCGTATTTTACCTGATTTCGCAGCGTGTTGTAGCTTGAAGTTGTCTGCACGTAGTCGCCAAATTCTTTCGCCAGCAATCGTGGACTAGATCTTCTACTTTTTCTACTATTCGGAGGGCAATGCAGCCAAGGCTGCTTTAGAATGATGAAGATTAACTTGCGTTATCTTGTGTGTCCTTTGGGATGATTGTGACGTCATCTTGGTTGTAGTCCAAGAGGGCTTCCTCGTCAACTACTTCGTCCATTCGATCAAAAAATTCACCCACATTCTCGGAGTTTGAATGAGTGTCCTCTTGAGCAAGAAAACTAGCAGTCTCCTCACAAGACGTTACTTTCGGAGTTTGATTATCACCGATCTGAACCGCTCTGTCTCTATCATTCCCTTGGCAGACCTGTAGGAAAATTGACTCAAAACCGTAGTAAATCTTCCCACTTTTCTCGTGAAGGGGTGGCAGAGACTCCTTGTTCATGACGGGTACAATCTTTCCGGATGCTCCGTCGGATTTGGGAACTCTGATCGAATCGACTGTACGGATATCAGGATTTCCGGAATTTCCTCTTGTTTGGATGGTTCGCCCGGTACACGGACCTTGACTCTAGGCCGACGTGAGATCTCTTCAATGGAAACCACGTCCAATCTAGTGCCTTCCTATAGGCCATCCAAAAAATCTATCGCCTGCTTTAGGAGCAGTGCTGATAGTTCATTTGAGCAGGCCATTAATTTTATTTGGTTACTTACGATACCATCCAGCATCATCACATTGGGGGAGGGTCCGTGGTTTTATTTCAGAACTTTCCAGAAGACTCCCATCAGCTTCCTACGCAGTACATCCCAGTTTGTGTGTGGTATAGCGTAATCCGGGTCGTTCCTATCGATGACAGCTCATATAAGATGGCCTTTGGCAATTTCGCTATACGATTTGTTCATCGGGTTGTAGGACTGTGGTCACTTGGTCCGGGCTGTTGGTTTTGCGGCTGAGCCTCCATCTCTGAACGTTGCCGTTAAGGGAAACAAGTTCATTAGGAGTAAAGGACTCGGCGGACTTTTTATCTAACCGATCTAGAAATCGTTCTACGGCGCGCGGTCTTAAAAAGGCCATTGTGGCGGGTGCGATGTGCCTTTGGGACAAGTCGTTGCCCTTTCGGGCAGGAGGCTCAGTTCCAGAAACCGAGAGCTGGTTCGCATTTCCTTCACTGGGGGGGGGGGGGGTGGTAACGCTAGGGAGCCCGAAGGCTTGTTCGCAACTTCTTTGGTTACAATAGGCACTGGGGTTGCCGCCGCCCAAGTTGGTTTCGAGGCGCGGGTCAGAATAGCTATTGAGGTACTTGGTGTGAAGCTCAGAGGCCCCTCGCTGCTTTTGCTTCCAGAGTTGGAAGCTGATTTTTCGCATTTGGTGGACTTGCCACCTTCTGCTGCTTGTTTTCCGTTTTTTGTTTTCTTTCCCCTTATATCATCATTTTGTTTCATAAATTTTGTTCTCACGATAATGTTCGTAAAGGGTTTGACCATCCATGCATTTACGGCGTACATGGAATAGGCTGCTAAACATTTACAACCGACCCGTGCTCTGATGTAGGAAGGGAGTTGTTAGCGATTAGTCTTCTTTATCCACTAACTAACCATTCGGTGGAATATTATGTTTTTTTCTTTTTTTAATTTTCTTAAGTTAAAAAACAAATTATATAAATAAAATAAAAATTCCCAAAAAATTTCTAAAATTCCGTAAAACCCAAAATTCATCCTCAACAAATCCCCTAATCCCCAAACCAAAATTTTCATCCCCATTTCCCAAAAGAAATCCCAATTTGGGGATAAATCCCATAAGCTGCTGACAACACTGCAAAGACTATAGAAATATATTACGAAATACGGTATTAAATTTTCACTATCGTTAAAAAATGTTTAAGCAACAAACACGTTGAAGTTTTTAAAATACACATTTTAGAAATCTTGTAGTATTTATGGTAAATCTAGCGTGGTATTTTAATTTTAGAGTGAATATTAACCAACTAATTAAAAAAAAAATTGGCAACCGTTCAAAAAAATCAAATCCTGGCAAAATATTTTTTACAAATAAAACAAAGCGGTTTGCCAAATAGTAAAACGTTTTGCCAATGTTTTTTTTTATTAAAATAATCTTTGTTTTTCTTATTTTATTATTTTTTTTATTTATTTATAAATTGTTGTTTTTTTTTTTGTCTGGGACACTTTATTTCGTAAGGTCTTGCCGTCTGAAAACTCATAAATTTTATTATTGTTTTTGCAGATTTATTAATAATTATGAAAATGTATATGTTTTAAGTAAATATTAGAAATAATATGTAATGTCTTTATTCAATGAAGGTTACAATGGAAGTGAGTTTACAGTTTACATACCAAGTAAAAAGTTTGACAAATCAAAGTATGTTAAATTAACAGCGTACTCATTGTATGGGTTGCCATATTATCCTCAACACTCCTCCTCAATGTGGACGTACAACAAATTCAATTTAATTCACAAAATTTAAATGTTTAACCTTTGGAAGGTTCTTTGACAAAATATCGTCTATCATACTTTCCGATGGATAATATAAAAGTTCCACCTCCTTGCCTTGTTCGACCACTAGATTCGAATACAAGTTTCAAATCTCTTGTACCAGATAAATATCTCAAAATACGTTTCAGTTTAGTAATATATTCGACTTGTGGGTCGGAGTTATGTTGAGCCATTTTATAAACGGAATGCAATATATTCGGTCGCGTAGATATTGAAAGATACGTAAGCGTTCCAATGAGCGATTGGTATTCATGTTGATTAATCTTCCCGCAATCACCATCACCATTCTTCACCAGCTTCAAGTGGCACCGAGACTGATTTGCATTTGTCCATACCATATTGCTTCAAAATATCTCGTATATATTGTGTTTGACTCAATTTAATTGCACCTGTGTCGCCTTCGCGCTCTATTTCCATTCCAAGAAAATGGTTCAATGCACCTTTATCATTCACCTCAAAATGATTATTAATTTGTTTTTTCACTTCACAGACTATAGCTGGATCACTGCATCCAACAATAAGTCATCTACATAGACCGCTATTAATACCAGATTTTCCTTTTTAATAGCCTTGTATAAACATGGTTTATTATCGCAAGGAACAAACCACATTTCTCAAAAAACACTATCTAGTTTACAGTTCTATTCTTTACCGTTCTGCTGTAAACCATAAATCGCCTTGTCTAAACGTAAAACTTTTCCTTGGGAATTACCATCAACAAAATGTGTTTGTTGTTGCGTATAAATTTCATCCTATAGACTAATATTTAAATATGCCGTGCTCACATATATTTGGTGTAAGTGCATTTTGATTTGCACCGCCAAGTGTTGTTTTTTCTTAAAGCTAAAAACCACTCATTCATAGCTTTCTCCCAAAAACGTTTATTTTGACTCGAAAATGCCTCTTCAACTGTTTGTGATATGTTTTCTTCAACGGCAATACATACCTCATTATGTTGTTGATTTACGTTGTATTGTTTCTTCGGCCTGCATGGCTTACCACTACGAATTATCTTAAGTCTTCAAGGTCCAA
This sequence comes from Protocalliphora azurea, assembly GCA_932274085.1. NCBI lineage: Eukaryota > Metazoa > Arthropoda > Insecta > Diptera > Calliphoridae > Protocalliphora > Protocalliphora azurea. The sequence goes on along the minus strand of OW026523.1, from coordinate 33,128,149 downwards.
CTGTTGCTTGTCTTGGCTTGTTATCATTTCCAGATTCACTATCATCTTCAGCCGTGTCAAAACTTTCATCATGACCATCTACATGCACAGAAGGTTGGCAATCGTTGTCAACTACAGCTGCACTGCCATGTTCTTCCACATACAAAGTTAAATATTCATCTGCACTAAGATGTTTTTCATTGTTGTCGTCATCATTTTTATTACTAACGTCAAATGTGTTGTATCAAATAAACGATAAGGTTTAGACGTCGCTGAATATCCAACCATAATATTTATTTGCTGATTTGTTTAGACTTACTGCATTCGCACCAAACGTTTTAAAATGTTGCACATTCGGCTTCCTACCGAACCACACTTCATATGTTGTTTTATTTTCTAATTGTTTTGTTAGACATCTATTTCTTATGTATGCCGCAGTATTTACAGCCTCTGCCCATAAATATTTCTTTACACCTGCATGCACCATCATAGACCTTGCCATTTCAAAGAAACGTACGGTTGCCTCTCTCCGCTAAACCGTTTTGTTGCAGGGTATAGGGAACAGTCAATTGTCTATTTATACCTTCTGAAGAAAAAAATGAGTAAAATTGTGAATTTAAATATTCAACCCCATTGTCTGTTCGCAATGTTTTTATTTTGCAACCTGTTTGCTTTTCAACATGTATCTTATACGCCTTAAATTTCTCAAATATTTCAGCATTACTTTTAATAAAGTAAACAAAAATTCTCCGCGACTTGTCGTCAATAAAGGTTACAAAGTATTTTGCGCCACCAACAGATCATCAGAATGTAGAAGTTCTAACAGCTCTGTTGATTGTGTTGTAGACTCTTTTGGAAATGACAACACATGTATTTTGCTTAACATACATGTCTTACAACTTATTCGCTCATTCATGTTGTTAACATTCATTCCCTTCACCACACATAAATGATAAATCTTGCAGACTTTTGAAGTTGAGATGACCGTATCTGTTGTGCCAAACAGTATTTATGTTACTAACAGCACATACTCTCTCTGTTGCTTGGTCATTTGTTGCTATAAACATGGTGTGTCTGCGCTCTGACTTTGTTGACAAAAATAAAATTTGCCTGCAGCTCAGAGGAAAACAAAACGTTTTGAAGCAAAATTTCAAAATTGTTATTGTAAATTAATACATCACCTTTTCCACTGGCGTTTATGTGTTTGTTGCCAGCCGTTACACATATGGGATATTGCGCCACTGTCGACGTACCAATTTTTTAAATTTAACGAACTTGTCTCTGCCACTGTCAACATTGTCATTGCATGTGTATTGATATTCTTGTGTTTTCTTTTGCACTTACTTGCATAGTGACCAATAACACCACATAAAAAACACTTGCCCTTGAACTTTTTGTTGAGTTTTTTGTCTTTGCCTGTGTTCGTTGTTTTTGCCGTGAATGCTTATTATTGCGAACTTAATACTACATGATCGTTTCTATTTTTTCTTTTCTTCTTTTCCCTTCTTTTAGAAGTTTCTGTTTTAGTAATGTAAAAATAGGCAATTCATCCCTTGTTTCCATTGCTACCACAAAGTTTTCAAATTCTGTGGGTTTACTCGATAAAAGCATTATCACCAAGAGCTCCTGCTGAATTTGAATGCCAATTTCAGATAATTTTTCTGCTACTTCGACGAACTCATTTAAGTGTTGCACCACATCGCCACCATTAGACATTGCTATATTTACCAACCTTTTGTAGAGTGAAGCCTTCTGCAATGGTCCTCTAAGCATATGCACTTGCTGTAACTTTGTCGAGGCTTCGTGGGACGACGTACAATTCTTTATGTACCCCAACTGTGTTAGCTTTACTCCCAAGCAAATTGATGCTAGTGTCTTTTCGTCTTCGCCTTCATTTTTCAGTTGTCCGCTTACAATTTTCCAGAAATCGCCATGTTTCTCAATTTGTATAACCGACGCACTCATTATAATTAATTATATAGTTTCCCAAATATAACTTTAATTACTTTCACAATTTCCACAATATGTATCACAAGATTAAGCTTCTGGGCCCATAACCTAATAAATTTTATTATTGTTTTTGCAGATTTATTAATAATTATGAAAATGTATATGTTTTAAGTAAATATTAGAAATAATATGTAATGTCTTTATTCAATGAAGGTTACAATGCACAGTGGGGCAGAATCGAAATTTTTTGGAAATAAATCTGTAACTTCTGATCGACCGGTTGGATTTCCATGAAGTTTGGTATAGGCGTAGCAGAGAAGTGTACAATGTTATGTTTGGAAGGGGGGCATAACAATCCCCCCAGGGGCGGAGCTAAGGGGGCTCAAAGTTAGGTACCTCTAACATGCTTACATGTCCTACTTATCTTCGAGTTATTTACGTTTGAATTTTTAAGCACCATAATTTTGCATGTTCTTGGTCCAGTTTTTTTCATATATATCCTAGTATTTACGACCAATTTTATTAGTTTTTTTCTTAACAAGTTAAAGAACAAAATTATCTACACATTGTGTGGGTTGCCATATTATTCTCAACAAAAACAACATTTAGCGGTTTAAATATAAATAGATATACCATTATCTATTACTGAAAATCATTACTTTGTTTTTAAATTATTATTTAAAATTATTTTCTTTTTATCTTCTACCAATATTCTTATTTCAAAACAATAAGTGCTCATTGATATTGGTCATTATTTTACAGCAGCTGCTGTTGATATGTAAATTTTCTTAGGAATATATTATAAATATGTATATAATTTTTTTATTAAAAATTATTGCATAGTTTCTAGTATTTTTTTTTTTTTGTTAAATAGAACTATATTTTTTTGCATATTATCTACACTCGTAGTCAAGAACTTTGCATAGGATTTATTCCCACACAATTACCTAAATTTCTAGCATGCTACAAAATTATTTTCTTTACAACTATTTCTCACATTACAATTTATTTGTATAGTTGTGTTTATACATATATATAGAGTTTTGATATTGAGCATAATATCATTGTATTCAGTGAAACGTGGCTCCGAAATAAATCTGAAAAGGAAATTCATAATTGTGAAATAATGTGCAGTAAATTTCAAATTTATAGACGTGATAGAGTGGGTAAAGAAGGTGGGGGAGTTTTGATTTCTGTCTCAACTCTTTTTCCTTCGAAAGAAATAATTCTTAACAATGATCAAAATATTGAATTTATCGCCGTATGTGTTAAAGCCAATTTAGGACATTTTTTACAACTGCGTCAAACACTCAAATTTATGAACAACATGCAAACGCGATAAAATGTGTTGCTGATCAATTCAATCCTGGTGACTCGATTATAATTGTTCTTAGTGACTTTAATATCCCAAACATTAAATGTTGCGAAACTGCTGATTCATGCTTTTTAAGCCCATCAATAAGATCGGAAACATCTATTAAATTACTGGATGCTATTGCTGATTTAGGACTATTCCAAATAAATAACATAGTAAACAAGCTTGGCAAATTACTTGATCTTGTATTTGTTGATCAACCTGAAGAAATTAATATTCTTCTCATTAATCCATTATTAACACCTGAAGATGCTTATCACCTAACTCTTGAAATAAGCGTATACGTCGAAACAAAGCTATCATTACAATCCAATGTAAATGATGGTCTTTGATTTTAGCAAGCCTGATTATTCCAAATTAAATCACCTAATTTGTTCCAAAAATTAGTTTGAATATATTCCTTATAATAAAGTATACCCTCGTAATATTAACATCATTTTGAATAAATTCTATGATGGCTTATTAAATGTTTTAAGAAATCAATACCAATGACGAGAAAAAAATGCACATGGACCGCCTTGAAATATAAAGCAGCTCAATGGCTTGAAAAATTTGAAATACAAATTGTAGAAAATATAAAAAGTCCTATTTATCCATTGATTATATGAGATACTCCATATCAAGATCAGTTTAGAATTCAGAAAATATCCAATGTCACAACAGTTATCTTTTTTAGGTGAAAAGAAACTTTAAAAATAATCCAAAATATTTCTACCAGTTTGTAAATTCTAAGCGTCGAGTCTCTGGATATCCATCCATGATGAAATTTGGAGATAAAGAATCCTCAAACGATGCAGATATTTGCGATATGTTTGCTGCTTTCTTCACATCCGCCTATTCTGATAAAAAATTACATCAACTTTCCAATTATCCATATCCAATTCCTGCTGCAACCTTAACAAATTGTCCAACATTAGGTAAATCGATGGTACTAAGAATCTAAAATATTCTGATAAATGTGGACCTGACGGTGTTCCAAGCTGTGCTTTTATAAAATGTTTACATTCTCTTATATCTCCAATCACCTACTTATTCAACATATCAATATTTAGTTGTAATTTTCCTGAAGTTTGGAGGAAATCTTATATTATAACTTTGTTTAAATCCGGAAGGAGATCCAACATTTCATTATAGAGGTATTGCTAAATTAAGTGTTATTCCAAAACTTTTGAAAAAGATAGTTACTGAAATCCTTTCGCATCAAGTTGTTTGTTATCTTTCGCAATTTCAGCATGGATTTAGAAAAGGATGTTCCACTACTACTAACCTTTTGGAGTTCACAACATCAGTTATAACTGCATTTGATTCCGATTTACAGACAGACACAATATACACAAATTTCAGTAAAGATTTCGATAAAGTAAATCACGATCTTCTATTGTTCAAATTGGATAAATACGGATTTTCTCCTGTTTTCCTTAAATGGATTTCTACATATCTTAAAAATAGATGCCAATGTGTATTATTTAGAGAATATATATCGAAAACCATTCCTATTTTATCCGGTGTTCCGCTAGGTGGTCACCTATTATTATTCCTAATATTTATAAATGACTTACCAGCTTGCATTAAGAATTCTAAAATATTAATGTATGCTGATGATGTAAAGCTGTTCCATAGCTTTAACTATTCCTCTCAATGTTCCTTACTCCAATCAGATCTTGAAAATCTTTATGATTGGTGTATGATGAATCTAATGTATCTTAATTTATGAAAGTGTAAACACATGATGGTCTACAGAAGAAGTCCAGTACTCTGTAAATACACAATAAATGAATCTGATCTGGGTGTGTTGCTTGATTGTAAACTATATTTTAATTCCCACGTTTTGCAAATTGTTAATAAGAAGTTCTACGTTTCCTCAAGCGTTAGGGAAGAAAGTTTAATGATCCTTACATTTCCAAGCAATTATTCATATCTCTCGTAAGAAAAATTCTGGAATATGCTTCCGTGGTCTAGGATCCTCAATACGAAGTTCACATAAAGAAAATTGAATCGGCCCAGAAACAATTTCTCTTATTTTGCCTTCGTAATCTTCCATGGAATCCTAATATTAATTTACCATCATGAGAAAGTCGATTACAGCTAATTGAATTATCTTAAAAGTAGGAGAAAATATATGAATATTTAATTTGTAATTAATTTAGTAAATGGTTCGATTAATTCTGAGTTCCTGCTTCGTACGATCGAATACGTAATCTCAAATCTTTGAAGTAGAAATTATACTCCTTTAAAAATCAAGTATTTTCGAACCTATTATGCCAACTTTGATCCCATGAGACATATATGCAATGAATTCAATAGTTTTTATCCATATATTGATTTCTCAGTATATATATATATCTATATTGGATTGGATTTACTGAGAAATCAATATATGGATAAAAACTGATGAATTCATTGCATATACGTATATATATATATATATATATATATATATATATATATATATATATATATATTTACAGTATATTTACAGTAATATTACAGTAATATTACAGTATATTTACAGTAATATATATATATATATATATATATATATATATATATATATATATATATATTACTGTAAATAGCTTTAAGAATAATATATATGCTAGCCTCTGAGAAATTGTAATTTCATTGGCTATTAAATAAATAAATAAATATATGTATGTATATATAGGCTATCATATATATTATACTTACAGCTATTCACAGTAAAATGTTTCCCTTATCATTCAATAACAAAATCTTATTATTAGTTAAAAAGTTAAAAATACGCCTCTTAATATATATATATATATATATATATATATATATATATGTGTGTATATATATAATTGATAAATTGATATATATATATATATATATATATATATATATATATATATATATATATATAAATATCAATTTAAAAGCTTTTATTTTTTTTACAGTTTATGGATCTGTTCAAAACCACACCCGCAGGGGTTCAGTTTATAGGTCTGTTGCAAAACCATTTCTTCGTTTTTTTTTACAGTTTATAAATCTGTTCAAAATCACACCCACACAGTTTCAGTTTATGGATCTGTTAAAAACCATTTGTTTTTTGAAAAAATTAAAAAAATATTGTACTACTTACTAGTCATATTTCTTATTAAGGAGTGAACAGTAACCCTTAGACTTCTCCAACTTATGCTCAGAAGATGTTTCGAATCTGCTAGTTTAAAACTAGGCCATAACGTTATGTCTTATTGTTCGTCGAATAGTTGCAGCGTCAGGCAGAAATTCTTGGTATTTAGAGGAAAACGTTGAAATGAATTCTGAGGTAATTATCTATGTAGATAGTCAGGCAGCACTAATGACTCTTTTGGATGTAGGATAAGACTCTGTTGGGTTCCTGATAACTGTGACATTCTTAGCAATGAAATAGCCGATGAGCTAGCTCGCAGTGGCTCTGTGCTGTATAGGTCTTTTGCGGAGGTATCGGTTAGGGTTCCAGTGGGATTCTGCTTTAGGACTATAAGGGAATGGGTTCTAGACAGAATAAATCATGCATAAAAGAATAGAACGGACTGCAGAGTATCTAGAGCGTTATGGCCTAGTTTTAAACTAGCAGATTCGAAACATCTTCTGAGCATAAGTTGGAGAAATCTAAGGGTTACTGTTCACTCCTTAATAAGAAATATGACTAGTAAGTAGGGCATGATCACGTCAGATTTCTGCAGGATGTCCCATGATGTAGAGGAGCTAGAGACCGTGGAACGTATACTCTGTCATTTTGTAGGGCTTCAGCGCAGAAGGCTGATGTGGTTAGGAGTCACACACTGCACGCACTAGGGCAGGTCACCGACAAAGGGCTTAGTAATCTGATAAGATTCGTAATGGAGATAAGGTAGCTAATCTCTATTAATAATAAAAATCGTGTAGAATATTTTATATTACCAAAATTTAAATTGTGATTAAAGCCATAAACAAGATTTTCTCGCTAGCTCTTTGATAGAAGTAGTTCTCAACCCATATTCCAGTTGCCATTAAAAAAATACGTAAGAGTATGTATTAGATTTATACATAATTCTATCGAAAAAAAGATATACTGTTTTCTTAATGAACAAAACAGGCTTCTGGCGAGGTGACGTGTCATATGGTACAATACATCCGCCTAACTAATGAAAGCCTTGACAGACAGATTACCTCTAATTATAAATCTGTCCCTTATAAAAAAAATACCTTTACTTGAGTATATTTACATTTTGATTTGGCTATCCTTCCCATTTAAAAATAAATTTATTATCTCACTTTATAACAAAAGTTCATTCATAAATTTCTTAAAACAGTATTAAACAAATAAAGCAAAAAAAGAAATGATAAAGATATTCATTGATTAATATAATATATAAACAATATATACAAATATTTTTTTACTAAGTATAATTATATATATGTACGTATATGTGTAAGAATAAACTCTTACAGAGTGATAATAAAAGGAATAAAAAAAAAAAATTGAAGGTAATCTTTCTTATTTATGTTTAGGACGAAGTAGAAATCGGACCGACAGAACGACATATGTAAATGATAAATAAAATAATAAAGAGACGTAAATCACTATTTTATAAATAATTGAAGTTTATATTTATTACTCACAAAATCATTGAAAAGTTGTTCCAATCTAAGATGTCTCGTTGATGTTGGGCCCAGCAATCAGGAGTACGTATGTTTTTGTTAATGTTATTTAATTAAGAGAATTAATGAAATATGATTTTGATAATATTTAGATGTAGATTAGGCAAAATAAAAAACAAAGGTATATACAAACCTTAAAGATGTCAAATCCATATTAAGAAAAGATATTTTAATACACTAATAGAAAAATGTTAGTCAGCCGTAATTAAACCAAAATTAATGATTGAATATAAAATAAAAAAAAAATATTTCTATGAATCTTAAGCATAGGTTGGAAATTAAATTTATAAGTAAATTGAAATAATTAACAATAGTTGATCAAGAATAATTATCAAAAAGAAAAACAAAAGCATTTAATTTTAATTACTTAAAATGCAGTTAAAATTGTTTTGTATAATACAATATTGGGGTAATTTATTAATTACGCTAAGGAAACAAATTATGTGCAATATTTATAAAAATCTTCCTTTTTATTTTTAAATAAAATTAGAGTGCAATATAGTTTTAAATAACTTTTAAGTATAGATTTAAGTTTTTTTTAAGATAGTGCTATATAACTTTTTGTTTACGATAAGCCAATATTTCATTTTTATAATTTTAGACATAAATGTCATAATTTGTTAATATTAGAAATGAAAATTTGATATATATTTATAAATTAAATTAGGGAACATTTGATTTAATTAGATTTAATTCGATTTTCAAATTCTTCAAATTGCACGTTATTATGTAACAAAAATTGATATTTTTATTGAATGTTCTGGATAAATTAAAATATGTTTTATAAAGAGTTTATGGTATTAATATATATATTGCTGCACAAGACTATAAGACACTGCGTAACACGATTTTTTTTTTTGGAGGTTAGAATCCATGCTTTTATATGGACGAATCTAGGACTTCGGTCTCAAACATATGTAAGGAAGCTGTCAAAATTATAATTTATAGACTTTAAATTTCAATGATTACCCGATTCTAGGACTATGTACGGATAGTATAAGGCTTGATCTCTTCGTAAAAAAGCGTGGCATTCAATGATTTAAAGTCGCCGGAATTTTGGAGGATGAACAATACATCTCCTTTCAAGAAGCAATTTAGACACACAAAATTTTAATTATTATATTAAAAAAATACCATATGGAAAATTATGTAATGAAATATGCACACTATTTAATTTAATTTTTAATTCCACTAGCTTTAGCTAAGGAATGCCTTTACATTTCTAGTATAATGCGTTAAGAAATTACTTAAATAATAAGATTTCGTTATTGAATGATTATGGGAAACATTTTACTGTGAATAGCTGTAAGTATAATATATATGATAGCCTATATATACATACATATATTTATTTATTTATTTAATAGCCAATAAAATTACAATTTCTCAGAGGCTAGCATATATATTATTCTTAAAGCTATTTACAGTAATATATATATATATATATATATATATATATATATATATATATATATATATATTTCTGGGCCCAACATCAACGAGACATCTTAAATTGGAACAACTTTTCAATGATTTTGTGAGTAATAAATATAAACTTCAATTATTTATAAAATAGAGATTTACGTCTCTTTATTATTTTATTTATCATTTACATATGTCGTTCTGTCGGTCCGATTTCTACTTCGTCCTAAACATAAATAAGAAATATTACTTTCAATCTTTTTTATTCCTTTTATTATCACTCTGTAAGAGTTTATTCTTACACATATACGTACATATATATAATTATACTTAGTAAAAAAATATTTGTATATGTTGTTTATATATTATATTAATCAATGAATATCTTTGTCATTTCTTTTCTTGCTTTATTTGTTTAATTCTGTTTTAAGAAATTTATGAATGAACTTTTGTTATAAAGTGAGATAATAAATTTATTTTTAAATGGGCAGGATAGCCAAATGAAAATGTAAATATACTCCAGTAAAGATATTTTTTTTTATAAGGGACAGATTTATAATTAGAGGTAATCTGTCTGTCAAGGCTTTCATTAGTTGGGTGGATGTATTGTACCCTACGACACGTCACCTCGCCAGAAGCCTGTTTTATTCGTTAAGAAAACAGTATATCTTTTTTTTCGGTAGAATTATATATAAATCTAATACATACTCTTACGTATTTTTTTAATGGCAACTGGAATATGGGTTGAGAACTACTTCTATCAAAGAGCTAGCGAGAAAATTTTGTTTATGGCTTTAATCACAATTTAAATTTTGGTAATATAAAATATTCTACACGATTTTTATTATTAATAGAGATTAGCTACCTTATCTCCATTACGAATCTTTTCAGATTACTAAGCCCTTTGTCGGTGACCTCCCCTAGTGCGTGCAGTGTGTGACTCCTAACCACCTCAGCCTTCTGCGCTGAAGCCCTACAAAATGACAGAGTATACGTTCCACGGTCTCTAGCTCCTCTACATCATGGGACATCCTGCAGAAATCTGACGTGATCATGTCCTACTTCTAGTCATATTTCTTATTAAGGAGTGAACAATAACCCTTAGACTTCTCCAACTTATGCTCAGAAGATGTTTCGAATCTGCTAGTTTAAAACTAGGCCATAACGCTCTAGATACTCTGCGGTCCGTTCTATTCTTTTATGCATGTTTTATTCTGTCTAGAACCCATTCCCTTATAGTCCTAAAGCAGAATCCCATTGGAACCCTAACCGATACCTCCGTAAAAGACCTATACAGCACAGAGCCACTGCGAGCTAGCTCATCGGCTATTTCATTGCTAAGAATGTCACAGTGATCAGGAACCCAACAGAGTCTTATCCTACATCCAACAGAGTCATTAGTGCTGCCTGACTATCTACATAGATAATTACCTCAGAATTCATTTCAACGTTTTCCTCTAAATACCAAGAATTTCTGTCTGACGCTGCAACTATTCGACGAACAATAAGACCTATAATTATTACAATATTTTTTTAATTTTTTCAAAAAACAAATGGTTTTTAACAGATCCATAAACGAACCCTTGCGGGAAAAATTTAAACAAATTAACTGTGTGGGTGTGGTTTTGAACAGATTTATAAACTGTAAAAAAACGAAGAAATGGTTTTGCAACAGACCTATAAACTGAACCCCTGCGGGTGTGGTTTTGAACAGATCCATAAACTGTAAAAAAACGTAGAAATGGTTTTGAAACAGACCCATAAACTGAACCCTTGCGAGTTCAGATCCATTATCTGTATTTATTATATAAATTCTACTTCAAATTATAAATTATTTATTTTAGTTACAAACATAAAAAGATCACCCACCCATACATGGAATACTGCGTCAATGGACAACCCGAGCTCTTATAAATCCTTCCCAATAGGATTAGCGGACAAAGTTATTTATAAATTATTTATTTTAGTTACAAACATAAAAAGATCACCCACCCATACATGGTATACTGCGTCAATGGACAACCCGAGCTCTTATAAATCCTTCCCAATAGGATTAGCGGACAAAGTTCAGGTCCCAGCACTTGAGCAACTTGACCGGACTTAACAAATGTTGGGTCGGCAAGCTGCAAAGCGTTATATTTCTCTCTTATATCTTCAGACACAGCCATTCTATTTGGTGTCATTTACAGTTAGGTTAAATTTTTTTAATGGATCGTATAAAGAATAAATAAGTTGTCCTTTTATATAGCTAATGCTACAACATAAGTCCAGCATAGCACGAACTTGAATATCACTATTACTATTGCAGACTTTTTAAAACATGCGATGGGCCATGACCTTAAACCAAAATATGTCGCAATCTCTTTTCGTGGGTCAGCTTCTTAGACCTATAACAAAGGTGGAGAGGATCAGCGTTTTTACATAAATCATAAGCTTTGAAACTTGATAGCGCACTAGTAGCCGTATTTTGGGGAGTTGCCGAGCCAGAGTTCTCCGAAGAGACATGTGACTTATTTTATCTGGATTTCATAACAGGTGTCATAAGAACCTGCTCCGTATATGGTGATGTTGTGTCCGGAGGTGGTATTACTGCAGTCGTAATCGACGTTATTACCGGAAGTGCTTCGTTAGAAGGCACCTCAGGAGCTAACATAGTACCTACCACTGAAGCCACTGCAGAAGCTGCCAGCGTTAAGGAAAACACACGCGCTGAATCTGATACCTCCATTCCTTCACCATAATCTTCCAAGAGAGCATCTTCAGAAAATGTAGGCATAGCGTCCATGATAATAGAAAACAATGAAGGTTAATAAATTATAACTAAAGTTTAACTGGCCAAAACGACGAGTGATTGGTCGTTTCACAATTCCCTTTTTGGTTCTAATATTCGTGACACGAACATGACCGTCACTTCCGGGGTAAACCTTAACGACTAATCCTAATTTCCATAACGTTGGTGTCAGTTGAATGGAAACTAAATCGTATACCGATATATCACGTTCAGGAAACTTCCATTTATAACGTTTATGCAGATTCGATTAATAATCGTTCTTCCATCTTCGATAGAATTCATGAGTGAATGCTTTAACTTTACGGTATTAATTTATCAACCCTATTGGGTAATCATAAAGTGAGAGTTCGGGAGGGGTAAGTATTTGAGAACCTATAAAGAAATGGCGTCGAGGTAAGTGTTTGTGGCTCTTACGAATCCAATATGCACCTCTTACAGCGATTTATTGTTGTTCTAACTAAAACTTTCAACCTATGCACCCAATATTCAATACGCATAATCTTTAGCATCAACTGATTTCCACCGCGAATGGTAATCAAGTGTACAAATTCCGCCAATAAAACGGTAAACCGAGCTGAATATGGTAGTAAGATTGGATGCTTTTCCGTATATGAAAGAGATTTTAATAACCGACTATTTAGTCTCATTAAAAGATTATCATCAAAAAAAGGATTAAGCGATTATAATGAACATCTAGATGAAATGCGTTTCTTCAATAGAAGATCTCGAAAATCCTCTGCAAAGTGAACTTTCTTAGCCAGAATTGCTAAATCCAATTTCACCTTTCCTACATCTCTACCAGAAATCGCATTTGTCGTGAACATATGTCTACCTTTCCGAGCAGGGTGTGTCATATAAAGGAATCGGAGAATATAAGATATTACACGAAGAGCTCTATCAAGAGACGGAAACCTATCTAGAATATCCTCATAATTAAAAAAGAAAGGCGCATGTGTACTGTCTTTTCTGACCTCGAGATCGGGTTTTCCTCCGATTTTACATGTGTTGACCTACGTTATCCTTTAGTCGAGACACACACAAAAAATTAGACCAGCTACTAGGGCTTTTTTCAAACAACAAAGTTAATACGTCGTCAACGAACAGTAACAATGTTCGATGACCAAGTAAGATTCGCAATTGACACCAAATGTTACAGTCCGCAGCTCATATTCCTTAATATCCTCCGTCGGAGAAGATCGGAAGAAAATTCTCTAAAATGGAGTATGAGATGGATCGATACGCAACTGTCTATACATCACACTTAAACACGTACCGAAAAAGTCGCCAACGAAGCATCAAAAGTACTAAATCTTATTGTAAAGTGATTCCCACATAAAGGCAATCATTCAAGCTATGGTCATTCGTGTGTTTTTACGGTCAAGTTTTATCACTGGGTGATGAGGAATGTAACAAGAAAATGTATATTCGGTGGAATTATCCAAAATGGGCGTCACTAAAATGTTCATCCACAACATTGTCACATAATTCCGTTATTTCCTTTTTGCGCAACAGAGAAGATTCAGTTCTAAAAAATTGAGACAAAATATTCTGTCTAGAAGTTCCCAAATTAATAGAATGGGGAAACTATGTCCTAAATGGTAGTGTTACTATATAACGACCGTCAGCGTTACGCCTAGTGGTTTTCCTATAACTCTCCTCACAGTATCTATCGAAGGGTGTAAATATTTTCTTCCCAGAAGGCTCCTCTAGTTTTCAAAATGTAAGAATATTACTATTCAAACTATATTCATTCGAAATTTCTATTCTAGTTGAGTATACTTGAACCGGCGGTTCTATTATAGAGCCAGTTATAGTCTATCCGAATACAGTCTTCTGGGCAATCAGTCATCACGACAATTTTCACCTGAAATTATTCGTGGATATAAATCTGCTCCTAAACGTATATCAACCGGTCTACAGTTGTAGAAATGAGGGCTAAAGTTTCCAATAAAAAATATTGATTTAAGGATGAGCCAAATTTCAAAGAAAAAAGTTTCCTTGAATTGACCGCTTCTGAAATAGAAGTAGAGTTTTTCCGAACTGAATCTTCAGCATTGGAAACCATTCGAAGCAACAAAATATGATTCCTGTTATTACATTAAAAGCACTTACAATTCATCACTTCTTGTTCGCGCGATAAACAATTAACGCAACAATGACATTTCTAGGCCGTCGAAAATCTTTCCGAAATTGAAAGGGGTTTAAAACGCTTGCAAGTTCTCAAAAAATGTCCCGGAGAACGACATAGAACGCATGAAGTCGAATTACTTGAAGAATTGACAACAAGCCTTAACTATCGGCTTCGAAAGTTTCTTACTATTCTGTGAATCCTTAAGAGCACTGACACATTCCAAAGTTTGAATTATTTCCGTCAGAAAAGAATCAAATTCTTTCACAAAGATTTGTCCTTAACATTTTGTTCCCATAAATTAACTGTCGGCCTAAGTAGACGCTGAATGCAAATAAAAAAAAAAACTTTATAAATAGACTTAGAAATAATACAACTATTTACTCTACGTTCTAATGTCTTAAGTCCTATACTCGATTCTATATCATATGACGGTAGGTTAGAAAGAATTCTAAGTTGGTTGTTAACCAACATACACGGATTCTCATACGCTTCCTTTAAATTGCGTCACGCTTTATCAAATCCTTCATTACTCAAAGGGCATTTGGATATAATATCCCTAGCTTCGACATCGGTTTTAAGAATACGAAAAATTTCAATATTGCTAAGTGGCGAACTGTTAATATATTACGCGGTAAACAAAACCCTAAAGGAAGGCCATGTGATATAATGCGCTATAAAGGTATCGACATCACAAGGAAGTAACGTTAAGATGTGATTCGAGATTTCGGAATAAATATTCATCGGAGAATCAGTAGATTTTGCTTCCGATTTAACAAAATTGAGGCTATCATTTTTAGAATCAACATATTTCAAATAATCCATATAAGTGACTTGATTTTTACTTGCTGCAACCACTACATCACTAGGTTCCGTTGTATCAGAACTCTCCAAAAAATCCAAACACTTTTCATATCTTATTTTCACTTCGTCCTATAAGACTACTAATTTCGCGTTTTGAACTTATAAAATACTTAGGGTATGCATCTCTTCACTCAAATCATTAAAATTTGCTTCAAATTGGATAACAGTATCCGATGCTATAATAAATCTATCAAGTGTAATCGACATTTTATTTCCTTAATGGGTCAGTACAAAAAAAAAAAAAAAAAAAAAAAAAATCGATTGCGTAAAATAATTTTAATAACTAAAATAAATTTTCCAAAAAAAAAAAAAATTGCGGGATTCTAACAAATTTTCTAGTCAAACTGACCGACCGTAGGGTAACAATTTGCCAAAGATTAAAAGTAAGTAAGAAAACAAATATCAAAGTGTATACAACAATTTATTTAATTATACACACAAGCACTACAAATCTTACACGTTCAAAAAAAAAAAAAATATATATATATATATATAATTTAATTATTTAAATTCCGAAAATTTGAAGTTAATTTACTTTTATTTATTATCTGCTGATCCATCCGTCCGAGTAAACAAACGCGCTGTTGATCAGTTAAGTACCAAAAGAAAATTATTTAAAACGTCAGACATACTCTATAAACCGGTGGGCTGAAACGATCAATATAAATATACATATACAAAATATAAACTTTGTTTTCGTGTTTTTTTTTATATTTTCTCTGATTTCTCTTTACACAAGAAGACTTTTATGCTTATAAATTTCACACACTTTTGTTTTATTTTTTTTAATTGATGTACGCACCTTTTTTTTTAATAATGTTCCTTGCAAATTGAAGAAATTAAGTGGCGAAGGAAGCAAATTAAAGATGTAGACCTTTAAAAGAAATCAAATAGAAAATTGGGCTCCTTCCAAGTTTTATTTTTTGCGAAAGTCTGACTCGAATAGGACCAAATGTTTGTGTGCAGAGGTTTAGCTCAGAAAAGTCCAACCAAATAAAAGAAAGTTTATTTTAATAGTATTAAAAATCTTTTTTTAGTTAATAAAATATTACCTTAAAAAATCAGTAGACTGATGCGCTGTGTCGTCAAAGATTCACAAAAACGAGTGACCAAAAAATGTATATCATCAAGATGGGGACTATAATGGCTTTAATAAACCGTTAGCGGTTTACTCCTTAGAATTTAAGTAAGTACTCCGATAACTTACAAAGATATATGAAAACAGGAGTAAAATTGAAATCCTAATAAGATACTTTTATTTTCAATTAAGAACAAATATAAATTAAACCTGAACAACTATCACACAATATTTTTATTATTTTTTCACGCATATTTATTGAATTTTAACTCCCATATCACGAATATTTTTCACAAACCGAAAAAAAAAACATTTATGACAATCTGCGAGTATAATTGTGAACTATGTGTGCTTATGATGTATGATGAAAGTGGTTTCAGCACTGATATATATATATATATATATATATATATATATATATATATATATATATATATATATATAATTTGACTAAAACAATCACATTGAAACAAAAATCAAGTTAGATTTTTCTTGACAACAGTGAGGAACCTTTTAGAAATTCTTTTCGAATTTCGGAGGCATTATTAGTCCTTTATGAATCTACTTCTTCAAAATACAATTTTTGTGTTATTTGTATGTGAAAATGCAATAGTGCAAACAAAATGTATTATATTAAAAAAATAACATTTTTTAAAATTTTTACAAGAATATATATTGTAAAAAAATGCAACGATTTTATAATAAGCCTTATAATTGTAAAAATGGAAAATAATTTAACAGATACCAATAATAAAAACATAATAGCTGTGATTTGTTGCTCCCTTTTATGTTAACGTTGACTGTTAGCAAAAAAAAAACTACATTAACCCGACTTAGGAGCACTTTATATTTATTTGTAAATTGCACTACGAAGTTTACATGTTTTTCTTTTGAAAATTAAAAATTAAAAAAATTCATTTAATTATTTTTAAATATTTTCATTTTCTTTTGTCATTTTTATATTCATAATTGTATTTTTGTTCATAAATTGGGGGCACTTTTATCGATGTTAAGGTTAACATGTATACTTGTAACATCTATCGTATATAAATTAAATTTTTTTATGAAATTGTCTATGAACGTTAACAACAAAGCACAGCTAATATTATTAATAATAATTAAAAATTAATCATTTCAAAATGCGCTTGATTAATATAACTCAATTTTTTTCAAAGACTTATTTGTCGATTTTTTCGGAGAACATTGAAACAAAAATCAGATTTGCTGTGAATTAATGAAAACATTGTTCATTTACTTCAGAAGATTTAAAGAAAAAAGTGTATTATTATTCACAGGAAACTTTTTGTTTTCGCGAATAGAAATGGTTAGAGGTTTTAACTTCTGCTTTTATCTATATATAAAAGAGTAACGTTACTGAGTGATTAACTGACTCACTGTAGGTTGGTCTCCCACCAACGGGATTTTCAAATGTTTAGAGGGTAAAAAAGGTTAAAAACTGGTAAAATCGATAACCTTGTATCTTCTAAACTAATACAGATACAAAGGTTTAATACCTAACCTTATTAAATTAAAAAATAAGCGGACAAGTGTCTGGTACTTTTTGAAAATCAGCCCTTCGGTGGAGAAAGGGGTTAAAAATTGTATTTTGGTACTTGTTTGGCACCCTATGTATCTTTTCAACAAACATAGAAATAATATATACATCATATTTATAACTAATCCAAAAAATACAAATACCTAATTTTGGTACTTTTTTCATAAAATATTTTTTATGTTTAAATTCTATGTTATAATTAAAATAGAAACAGGAAATACCATTAATTTCCTAAATAAATGAGAATCCACAAGTGGGAATTTTGTGGTACTTTTTCGTTCTTCTAATGATAATTTTTAAATTTCCTGTAATTTTCTATAATATTGAGAAATGAAATTAATGATACATAGTGAATGAGAAAATATAAGAGAGGATTTTGAAGCACCTTTTTTGTTTTAACGGTACTTTTTTAATTTTTTTTAATAATTTACATGTACTTCGAAAGGAAGACAAAAAAAAAAAAAGATTAGTTATGAAAATTTTCCATTGCTTTAGCTACTAAAGTCTCTCTCTTTTTATTGTCTCTTTTCTCTTCTTTTTCATTCTTGACCTTTCTTTGGCCTTTTGAAAGGGATCACAATGGACCGATTGGTCTCTGGGTGGAGGCGTGAAGACGTCACCCTTTACCCAAAGCATCAACCGCGATTCCTCTGTAGGGGACATTTGGAGCTTAATATGAACGTTAACAGACAAATAATGGCCATTGAACATAAAGATTATGTTCTTACAGATGACATTGCTGAATCCTTTGCAAACGAGTGGTCTAGAACTTTTCCGATAACAATTTCTCAAAACATTATAATCGCTTGAAAAGTAATAAAAACTTCTAAATTGGAAAAAAAAACATCATTGTGAATGAACTTTTTTATTGTTTAAATAAGGTAAGTGGTATGACGCTTGTTTACGATAGAGCATCATATGGGGTGATTAAGAGCATGGTTGCTCTTTGGAGTTTGGACGATATAGACGTAAAGGGAGCGGATATTAAAAATGAATGATCACTTTGTCGTGTTTTGAACCTATAAAATATTTAGGGTATGCATCTCTTCACTCAAATCATTAAAATTTGTAATCAACATTTTATTTTTTTATTTTTTTTTTACAAAAAAAAAAAAAAAGAAAAAAATCGATTGCGTAGAATAATTTTAATAACTAAAATAAATAAAAAAAATTGATTCTAACAAATTTTCTAGTCGAACTGACCGACCGTAGTTTAACAATTTGCAAAGGATTAAAAGTAAGTAAGAAAACAAATATCAAAGTGTATACAACAATTTGTTTAATTACACTGCGCGACAAATAGTAGGGGTCAGTGATATCTGTAAAAAAGAAGTTATACGGAATCGAGATATATCGATTTGAAGTTAGTAACTATCATATAGGGGAAATTGTGACTTTTGGTGGTCTTTTTTTTGACATAACTCGAGAACCACCAGTCCGATTTTGCTGAAACAAATTTAAAAAAATTAGGAATTACAATTCCTTTAATCTGTTCATACAACGTTTCGCTACATAAGCAACAGTTTCGCAGTTATAAATAAATGTATGAAAAAAAACTATTTTTTGCCTAAAAAATTGAATTTTTTTATTTTTAATTCATAAAAAATCCAAAACGGTAAAAAAAAGTATCAAGTCCTATTACTTTCACGTAAAGTCACATAAACTTTAAACAAAATGAGACATAGATCATGAAAATCGATGGACGCGTTTCGCTTTTATTCACAATTAAGTGAAGGTATGAATTTCAAAAATTTGCTCGAGATATGCTCAAAAGTCCTTGAAAAACATTGATGACTTTTTTTATGATTGTCAGAATTAAAAAAACAGCAATAAACAAAAGGTTATTTGATTTTTATGGTAGCGGTAACAAACTAAGAAACGGTCATAAATGTGCGTGGACAATTAAAAGGAAAAAAGGAAAGTGAACTTTTTTAATTATTTGGGTTTTTTCCGTTGGCTACCTGCATGATTTTTTTTACACAAATTGCACCCACATTTATGAGTGGTCATGTTTTAGAATGTTTCGAAAAATTTAAAATGCACACGAATCAGGTTTATAGCCACCCTTAAAAGATGCGCGAATTCATAAGTACCTCTCAGTAAAATATTGAAACTTACGTAGTATTTATAGGTGTTCACTGATCGATTTTTGTCATTCAACAAGTGTCTCCGAACGCGTAAAGTACGGTTTTTTTGAAGTGACGAAAAAGTAATAAAAGTATAAAACCGAAATGAGTGCAAATTGTCCAGAAAATATCAATTTTTTTTGTTACGTTTGTGGCAAAAGAGCTTTTTCAACAAATGCTGCATTACTCACTGAGCAAGTGGAGCGCGCTTTTAAACTTTATTTTGATTGCGAAATAATTCGCGGCGTTTCGTGTGTTTCAGACAAAATTTGTAAAACGTGCTACAATGGTCTTAACATGTGGATCCAAGGGAAACGCAGTTCACTTCGTTTTGTTGTACCAATGATTTGGACTGATCCAGGAGAGCACAATTCCGACAACTGTTACGCTTGCGCAAACAAAATATGTGGAGTAAATCGTAAAGGCCTTAATCGAAGAGTTTACATATCTGTTAAAAGTGCACAAATACCTCTACCGCATTCGGATGAAATACCAATTCCACCGCTTCCAAGTCCTGACAGAGAAACTTCTTTTTCTATTGAAATAATGGATCAATCGGATTTCACCTATAAACCAACACCAGAATTCCAATATCACAAGCAAGAATGGACAAGATTGTTGCAGAATTAAACCTTTCTCAACTTGAAGCAGAAAAACTTGCCCAGCTTTTGAACGAAAGCAACAATTTGGAGCCTAATGTCAAAGTCACCAGATATCGAAGACGACAATTGCTATTCCAACGGTACTACACACTCAACGACGGGAACACATTTGTTTACTGCCACGATATGAAGGGACTGATGGAGGCGATGGCCATTAATTATGTCGCAGCTGATTGGCGAATGTTCATCGATTCTTCGAAATCAAGCCTGAAAGTCGTTTTTCTACATAAATATAATAAAAAACCAAGTATTCCCATTGGCTACAGCACAGACATGAGCGAAACATACGATTCCATGAAAATAATTTTGGATAAAATTTGCTACACTGATCACATGTGGCGGATCAGTTGTGATCTGAAAGTCGTGGCGATGCTAAGAGGTCTCCAAGGAGGCTATACGAAAAACATGTGTTTCTTGTGTCAACGGAGAAAGGACACAACTGCGTAAATGATTCACTGGTGCCAATGGAGAACGTTCTCATGCCCCTCTACATGTCAAACTGGGAATCGTAAAAAATTTCATCAAGGCCATTGTGAAGCAACCGAAAATTCTTGATTGTTTGGAAAATATTTTCCCACGAATCAGCGAAGCAAAATTGAAGGAAGGTGTTCTGAATGGGCCGGATATATGAAAGCTCATGAAATCAAAGGAATTTAAAAGGTGCTTTAGACGGTAATGATTACTTTGTGTGGAGGGCAGTGAAGAAAGCCATACGATATTTTTTGGGAAGTACGCGAGCACACAATTACCCGGTTTTGTGACCAAGATGTTGCACTATTTCCAGAAAATTGGAGTGAATATGTCCCTCAAAATTCACTTCTTGCATCACCATCTCGAATACTTCAGCAAGCAGCTAGCCTCAGAGTCGGATGAACATGGCGAGCGCTTCCATCAAGTGGCAATGCCAATGGAAACGCGACATAAAGGCAAAAGGCTCGATTCGCTGGTGGCTGAAATTTGTTGGTGGTCGCAAAAGACGTACGATCCCGACAATGAAGATGAAGAAGAAGAATATACAATGGGAGTTTCCTCCAAGGGTAAGTCACAAAAATGAAGTTAACTGACTGATTAAAAACAATTGATTTTTTTCCAGATGAAGACAGATCCTCATCCGATACAGACTCTGAACAAGTGTTCGAACCACCACGCAAGAAAGTAAAGGGCGCAAACAAACGAAAATAAGTTTTGCGTTCATCGATTTTTATAACCTATGTATCTATGTAATAACCTAATAATTACCTGTAATAATTTTTAATTTTACGTGTTAATAATTATAATAAATAATATATAATAAATATTATCCAAATTCATTGAAACATAAAATCAATATTCTTGTCAAAATGAGATACCTTCACTTAATTGTGAATAAAAGCGAAACGCGTCCATCGATTTTCATGATCTATGTCTCATTTTGTTTAAAGGTTATGTGACTTTACGTGAAAGTAATAGGACTTGACACTTTTTTTTACCGTTTTGGATTTTTTATGAATTAAAAATAAAAAAATTCAATTTTTTAGGCAAAAAAATTGTTTTTTTTGTCATACATTTATTTATAACTGCGAAACTGTTGATTATGTAGCGAAACGTTGTATGAACAGATTAAAGGAATTGTAATTCCTAATTTTTTTAAATTTGTTTCAGCAAAATCGGACTGGTCGTTCTCGAGTTATGTCAAAAAAAAGACCACCAAAGGTCACAATTTCCCCTATAAGATAGTTACTAACTTCAAATCGATATATCTCGATCCCTAGACGTGACCCAGCGAAACGCCGGGACACGTATAACTGTATAAATTCTAAAATTCCGAAAATTTATAATTTACTTATTATTTGCTGTTCCGTCCGTCCGAGTAAACAAACGCGCTGTTGATCAGTTAAGTACCAAAAGAAAATGATTTAAAACAAACGTCAGACTGATACTCTATTAACCGGTGGACTGAAACGATCAATCACAATATGTAATAAATATACATATACAAAATATAAACTTTGTTTTCGTGTTTTTTTTTTATATTTTCTCTGATTTCTCTTTACACAATAAGACTTTTATGCTTATGTCTTTTTTATTAAATTTCACACACTTTTGTTTTATTTTTTTTTAATTGATGTACGCACCTTTTTTTTAAATAATGTTCCTTGCAAATTGAAGAAATTAAGTGGCGAAGGAAGCAAATTAAAGATGTAGACCTTTAAAAGAAATCAAATAGAAAATTGGGCTCCTTCCAAGTTTTATTTTTTGCGAAAGTCTGACTCGAATAAGACCAAATGTTTGTGTGCAGAGGTTTAGCTCAGAAAAGTCCAACCAAATAAAAGAAAGTTTATTTTAATAGTATTAAAAATCTTTTTTAGTTAATAAAATATTACCTTAAAAAATCATTAGATTGATGCGCTGTGTCGTCAAAGATTCACAAAAACGAGTGACCAAAAAATGTATATTATCAAGATGGGGACTATAATGGCTTTAATAAATCGTTAGCGGTTTACTCCTTAGAATTTAAGTAAGTGCTCCGATAACTTACAAAGATATATGATAACAGGAGTAAAATTTAAATCCTAATAAGATACTTTTATTTTCAATTAAGAACAAATATAAATTAAACCTGAACAACTATCACACAATATTTTTATTATTTTTTCACGCATATTTATTGAATTTTAACTCCCATATCACGAATATTTTCCACAAACCGAAAAAAAAACATTTATGACAATCTGCGAGTATAATTGTGAACTATGTGTGCTTATGATGTATGATGAAAGTGGTTTCAGCACTGATATATATATATATATATATATATATATATATATATATATATATATATAAAATTTGACTAAAACAATCACAAAAATCAAGTTAGATTTTTCTTGACAACAGTGAGGAACCTTTTAGAAATTCTTTTCGAATTTCGGAGGCATTATTAGTCCTTTTTGAATCTACTTCAAAATAAAATTTTTGTGTTATTTGTATGTGAAAATGCAATAGTGCAAACAAAATGTATTATATTAAAAAAATAACAATTTTTTAAATTTTTTCAAGAGTATATATTGTAAATATATAAATATATAAATATATAAATATATAAATATATAAATATATAAATATATAAATATATAAATATTTATATTAAGCCTTATAATTGTAAAAATGGAAAATATTTTAACAGACACCAATAATAAAAACACAATAGCTGTGATTTGTTGCTCCCTTTGAGTATTAACGTTGACTGTTAGCAAAAAACGACACTAACCCGATTTAGAAGCACTTTATATTTATTTGTAAATTGCACTACGAAGTTTACATGTTTTTCTTTTGAAAATTAAAAATTAAAAAAAAAATGAATTTAATTTTATTTTTATATATTTTAATTTTTTTTTTTTGTCATTTTTATATTCATATTTTTGTTCATAAATTGGCAGCACTTTTGTCAATGTTAAGGTTAACATGTATAATTCTACACTAACATTTATATAAATTAAATTTTTTTATGAAATTGTCTATGAACGTTAGCAACAAAGCACAGCTAATATTGTTAATAATAATTAAAAATTAATCACTTAAAAATGCGCTTGATTAATATAACTTAATTTTTTTCAAAGACTTATTTGTCGAATATTGAGACAAAAATCAGATTTGCTGTGAATTAATGAAAATTTTTTTCATATCATATTTTCATGAAAACAGAATCTACCTCCTGACCTCCACATGGTTATTTCACTAGACGTTTTTATCGCAAAATTTAAATCAGCATTTATAAGAATATAAAATTTTGTGAAGTAAGGAATAATGAGTCAATTTATTATATTTCCACGACTAAAACATTGTTCGCTTACTTCAGAAGATTTTAATGGGTCAGTTTATTATATTTCCACGACTAAAACAATGTTCATTTACTTCAGAAGATTTAAAGAAAAAAGTGTATTATTATTCACAGGAAACTTTTTGTTTTCGCGAATAAAAATGGTTAGAGATCTATATATAAAAGAGTAACGTTTATTAACTGACTCACTGTAGGTTGGTCTCCCACCAATAGATCCACTAAGACGGGATTTTTGGAAATTCGAATATTTAGAGGGTAAAAAAGGTTAAAAACGGGTAAAATCGATAACCTTATATCTTCTAAACTAATATAGATACAAAGGTTTAATAGCTATCCTTATTAAATTAGAAAATAAGCGGACAAGTGTCTGGTACTTTTTTGAAAATCAACCCTTCTGTGGAGAAAAAGGGTAAAATCTGTATTTTGGTACTTTTGTTTGGCACCCTATGTATCTTTTCAACAAACATAGAAATAATATATACATCATATTCATACCTAATCGGAAAACTACAAATTTAGTACCTAATTTTGGTACTTTTTCCATAAAATATTTTTTATATTTAAATTCTATGTTATAATTAAAATAGAAACAGGAAATACCATTAATTTCCCAAATAAATGAGATTCCACAAGTGGGGAATTTGTTTTACTTTTTCGTTCTTCTAATGATATTTTTTAAATTTCCGGTAATTTTCTATAATATTGAAAAATGAAATTAGTGATACATGGTGAATGAGAAAATATAAGAGAGGATTTTGTAGTACCTTTTTGTTGTTTTAACGGTACTTTTTTAATTTTTTGTAGTAATTTACATACAAACAAGAAATTAAAGATACTTCGAAAGGAAGACAAAAAAAAAAAGATTAGTTATGAAAATTTTCCATTGCTTTAGCTACTAAAGTCTCTCTCTTTTTCTTGTTTCTTTTCTCTTCTTTTACATTCTTGACCTTTCTTTGGCCTTTTTAAAGGGATCACAATGGACCGATTGGTCTCTGGGCGGAGGAGTGAAGACTTCACCCTTTACCCAAAGCATTAACCGCGATTCCTCTGTAGGGGACATTTGGAGCAAAAACAATAGCCTTTCTAATATGAACGTTAACAGACAAATAATGGCCATTGAACATAAAGATCATGTTCTTTCAGATCCATATGACATTGCTGAATCCTTTGCAAACGAGTAGTCTAGAACTTCTCCGACAACAATTTCTCAAAACATTATAATCGTTTGAAAAGTAATATGTTTGATATCGCCCCAAATAATAAAACACATCACTATGAATGAACTTTTTTATTGTTTAAATAAAGTAAGTGGTATGACGCTTGGTTACGATAGGGCATCATATGGAGTGATTAAGAGCATGGTTGCTCTTTGGAGTTTGGACTATATAGACGTAAAGGGAACGGATCCACAGGGTACCAAAGTTGGACACCTCGGGTATTAAAAATATTAAAAATGATACTCGTACTGATTTGTTATATTTTAATCGATTTGAAAGTTTTTTATATGAATATATTCTGTTAGTCGAGATATACAAAAAACGTCGTCGTGTGCATATCTTATCATTATTAGTTTAAGAGATATTGGGTTTTAAAGATTAAAATTTTTTACTTTTAGACCTACTTTGCTGAAATTTTTTCGCTATAGCGGGTCCTGATTTCAGCCGATTTTTTCTGAAATATTTTTTATTTTATTAACAACAAATAACAAAATTGTATAATTTTTTTTTAATCTTTACGGAATCGAAAGTTATATGCATTTGAATTTTGCCAAAAAACTGATTTTTCTCCCTTTTTTGACAAAATAGTTACATTCTTTTTCAGTTATAAAAAAAAATGTCTTAAGTAACATATATAATAGTTGTATCGTATTATATAAAGGAAAAAATTGGAAAAACGTTAATCATGCGAGAAACAGCATACTGCTAAATTCCTATATGTCCTACATTCCTACATGTACTTTACTTAGATCCGCTAAAGAAATGAGAAATTCAAATTATATATCACTGTTAAGGAAATTTTGTCTTCTTTTCAAATATATATAAACACTTTTATAATACGAAAATTTGTTGAAAATTCATTTTGAATAATGCAATAAAATTTTTATTTTTATATATTTTTTAATGAAATTTTACAACTATTTAGACTTTTTGACGCTTAATTTGAAACTAAGGTTAGTTTTATAGATTTATCAACAGGAATCCCGCAACTCTCAAAAACTTTCATAATTTTCCAAAAGCCTTCGATAAAGTAAATCACGATCTCCTACTGTTCAAATTGGATAAACTCGGATTTTCTCCTGTTTTCCTTAAATGGATCTCCACATATCTTAAAAATAGATGCCAATGTGTATTATTCAGAGAATGTACATCAAAAACCATTTCTGTTTTATCTGGTGTTCCACAAGGTAGTCATCTCGGCCCCTTACTATTCCTAATATTTATAAATGATCTACCAGCTTGCATTAGGAATTCTAAAATATTAATGTATGCTGATGATGTATCAATGTTCCTTACTCCAATCAGATCTTGACAATCTTTATGATTGGTGTATGATGAATCTAATGAATCTGAATTTAAAAAAGTGTAAACACATGATGTTCTATAGAAGAAGTCCAGTACTCTATAGACACACAATAAATGAATATCAACTTGATCTAGTCGAAGAATTTCTTGATCTGGGTGTGTTGCTTGATTGTAAACTGTCCTTTAACTCCCACGTTTCACAAATCGTTAATAAGGCAAAAGGAGTTCTAGGTTTCCTCAAGCGCTGGGGAAGAGAGTTTAATGATCCTTATTTTTCCAAGCAATTATTCATATCTCTTGTAAGACCAATCCTGGAATATGCTTCCGTGGTCTGGGATCCTCAATACGAAGTTCATATAAAGAAAATTGAATCGGTCCAGAAACAATTTCTCTTATTTTGTCTTCGTAATCTTCCATGGAATCCTAATATTAATTTACCATCATATGAAAGTCGATTACAGCTTATTGATCTCCCTACTCTTGAAAGTAGGAGAAAATATATGAATATTTCATTTGTAATTAATTTAGTAAACGGTTCAATTAATTCTGAGTTCCTGCTTTGTAAGATCGAATTCGTAATCGAATTCGTTATTTATGTGCAAAGATATTATATCTCCTTATCTCACGAATATTTTCAATAACGTTGTCGATTCTTCTATATATCCTGAAGATTTAAAAATAGCAAAAATTATTCCGATACCTAAAGAAAATAACGCTATGCAAATAAAACAATTTAGACCAATAGCTTTACTTCCTATAATTGATAAAATATTCGAAAAAATTCTTTACCAGCAATTATCATCTTATTTAGATGAAAATAATTTGTTATATGAATGTCAATATGGTTTTAGAAAAGGATGCGGTACTGAAGAAGCTGTTGTTAATTTAGTGAACAATATATGTCAAGGATTGGATAATGGATTTAGCGGCGTAGCAGGTGTTTTTTATGACTTTACGAAAGCTTTTGATCTGATAGATCACAATATAATTATCGAAAAACTTTCTTATTACGGCCTAAATATAAGTGCACTAGCGTTGTTAAGAAGTTACTTAACAAATAGGAAACACTATGTTGAGGCTGATAGTCATAAGAGTCGCATGGGTGCTGTTGATTATGGAGTCCCGCAGGGTAGTGTATTGGGTCCGTTACTTTTTAAAGTTTTTCTTAATGATATAAAGAATCTACAACTTTTTGGAAAATTATGCATATTTGCTGATGACATTAGTGTTTTCTATCCATATAAATACGAAACATCTATAAAAATTCAAATGGAATATGATGCAGCAATTATTGCAGAGTTTTCTAGAATAAATAAATTGTGTTTAAATGCTGATAAAACCAAATTGTTAAGATTTAGACCATATCTTGTTCACAATCAAAATTTTAGCATCTTTGTTGATGGAAAAGAAGTACGTGAATCAATTTCTACAAAATATCTGGGAATATACTTGCAAAGTAATTTATCGTGGAACATGCACACTAAACATTTAAAATCTAAGGTCGTGAATGCTACTGGTTTAATTTACAAATTTAAGAATAAGTTCAACATAAAAACGAAACTTATTATTTACCAATCGCTAATTCAAAGTCATTTAAACTACTTGGCTATTGTTTATGGGTATAACAGAACTAATGAATTAAAATCACTTCAGAGAGCACAAAACAAAGCACTTAAAACTATTTTTAATCTACCGTTAACTTTTTCAACATTATCGCTATATAAAGATGTGTCATCTACAATACTCCCTGTTTATGGTTTGCACAAAATGCAACTTCTATTGTATGTTTT
Source organism: Protocalliphora azurea (assembly GCA_932274085.1). Classification (NCBI taxonomy): domain Eukaryota; kingdom Metazoa; phylum Arthropoda; class Insecta; order Diptera; family Calliphoridae; genus Protocalliphora; species Protocalliphora azurea. The sequence continues at coordinate 33,099,443 of OW026523.1, read as the reverse complement.
TAAAACTTTAAATAATATAGGTTTTCACACTATCTCATTTAGAAGAAATCAAAATACATTTAATACAAGAAATGCGTGGAACTTAAGAGTTGCGAGATGTCGTTTGGAGACTACCAAGCAAAGGGTTGAACACTTGGGTAGTTTGGAATATAATAATATTCCAGAAAATTTTAAAAATATTGAAAGAATATCGATTTTTAAAAAAGAAATAAAGAAATATTTATTAGAGAATATAGAAATGCTTCTATTTTAATGATCTCATTGTTACATATATATATAAATTTGTTGTTTAATTTTAATTTTTTGATTTAATTTTTTCATTATTGAATACTAAATATTTTTAATTTGTATTTTGTATAATTTGTATATTTTGCCAACTGGCTTCAATAATGTCCAATGGACGCTGAGGCACTAAATTTTTTTGTAACGAATATTTAATTTCAATAAAAAAAAAATCCCAAATCGTCCAACTAGAAATTATACTCCTTTAAAAATAAAATATTTTCGAACCAATTATGCCAACTTTGATCCCATGAGACGTATATGCAATCAATTCAACAGTTTCTATCCATATATTGATTTCTCATTAAATCCAATCCGCATTAAGAGGAATATTTTTAACTTAGTTAAATAATAAGTTTTTGTTATTGAATGATTATGAAAATATTTTATTGTTAATAGCTTTAAGAATAATATATATGCTAGCCTGTAAGAAATTGTAATTTCATTGGCTATTAAATAAATAAAAAAAAAAAAAAATGGGTTTTTTATTTTTGCCATATCTTCCCAACCGATATCGGGGAGCAAAAAGTTCTATTGCCAAAAAATTAAAACACATTAAACTCTGTGAAAAATATTATTTTTCTTTAATTCCAGCTTTGCGATTTGAGAGATTAAATTAAAAATTGGAAAATCATGAAAAAATAGGTCGAATTTGGGAGACCCTTCCTTCGCACAATTTCCTATAAAGTTGCCTTTCAGAAAAATATAAATATTATATATGTTACTTAAGAAAATTTTTATATAACAAAAAAAGAATGATTCAGTAAATATTTTTTTTAATTATTTCTTTACACAATTTTGCTATTTGTTGTTAATAAGATAAAAAATTCCAAAAATCTGGTGAAATTTGGACCCGTTGTGGCGAAAAAACTTCACTAAGGCAGTCTAATATCTCTTAAATCACTTCGTCCTATCTCCTTACTTTCTTGTCTTAGTAAGGTTCTAAAAAAATTGTCGCCAATCGTTTGTCATGGTTTACTGAAAAATGTTGTCCTATTGCGAAAAATCAAGTTGCATTTAAATCTGAAACGGGTTGTACTGATGCACTCCTGCATATAGATTTATTTATTTCAAAAGCTATTGTGAAAAGGCTATCGAAAGGGTTGGAGCACATGCCATTTTTAACATATTACATACATAAATGGAAGATTGAACGTAAGATTTTTAATTCTGTTAAATCATGCCTGTCAAATAGGAGGTTTCGAGTAAGGATAAATGGCATATACTCTTCATCATATGGATTGCGCAATGGAATTCCACAGGGTTCACCACTATACCATTTAATGAAATATGTTTAATGATTGATAAATACAAATATATAGCTCACTGCATTTAGTTGATAGTTTATATTTTTTTTTTTTGTAAAAGGAACAACAATATTGATTGTAATAATTTATTACAAACTGTACTGGATGAAATTAACATTTGGTCATCTAAATCTGGTGCGAGAATATCTATCAGCAAAGTCAAGAATTTTTATGCTTTTAGAACGAGAGACTTTGACATAAATTGTCATAATTTCAGAATATGGGAATAATATTGTTGAGAATGTGAATCAATTCAAAATATTAGGAGTAATATTTACAAGCAACTATTTGTGGAAGAACATTTGCTTATCCTTGAAGCAGTCGTTGATCCAAAGAGCCTTTTAGGCAATTATATTAGGTCAAGTATTTATGCTTTCAGAACTATCAGAACTATCGTGTATCTTCAGCTATAGGCGAATCAATTCGACTTGCATCCTCATTGAACATTAATATCACCAGTAAACTAGTTAAATACAATTATTCTCCACGAGCTTTTTATAGTGCTTTATGTGACATTAGTCTCTCTAAATTTAATAAAAGAAACTACTCTAAACATGTCTATGTTCAACTATATTTGGAAAAAGAGGATACTCTGTCTAATGAAGGCTGCAATTTTTACTTAGCGTTGGTTCTAAAAAGAATAAAGTTTCTTCCTATGCAATTGCTGATAGTAACGGTTTAATACTCCGTATGAAGATACTTCCAGAGTATACATCTGTTTTCACTGCAGAAGTGACAACAATAATCAACTGGAAATTGTTATCTGCGCTGACAGTTTATCAGTTATCAAGGCAATATGTAATCTGGTTTCTCGTTCATGGAATGCAATTAATCATATCCGCGATCTTTTAAATTCTAACTCTGACATACTGAAAACTATGGATTCCCGGACATACCAATATATTGAGTAATATTAATGCAGACGAAGCTGCTAAGCTCTCTAATAATTTATTATAGATCTAATAAAGGATAATACTCGTAGTAATGTAATAATAAATATTTATCTCACTTATACTTGCACATTATTTTTATTATCTAACAATTCCAATAAACAAATGTGTCTACTGAATAATATTTTAAGTTTCATGACTACATACGTTTTCCCATAATTGATAATGAGAAAAAATTGTCTGCAATTCAGGCAAAAATTTTAATGTTTATCTTGATAAAAAATTGTCTAATATCGACTCGACGTAATAACGATAATGTATTAAGCTCAATTCACCCCAGTAATGTATTTCTGTAATTTATGAAAACTTCATTAATACAACATTTATAAGAAACTGATTATAAACCCTCTATATAAAATAGAGATTTTATGCTATGTTTACGATTTAAAAAAGCATTTTTATCATTTATCACATAAATTTGAATTGTTTTTTTCATATATTTGAATGCGTAAAAAACTTCTCAATTTGAAATGTTTAATTATTTAACACACAAAAAATATGATAATTTCCGTACAAGGAAGAAATTTTTAGTAGTTTTAGTACATTGTAATTTGTTAAACATACCCAAAGTCAAAAGTGACAAAATATTTTAAAATAAAAATTATAAAATTAAAAATAAAGTTTTGTCAAATAAAAGGTTCCCGCGTGCATAATTTGAGTTTCATTTTAAGATTTGTGAAAAATGTGACAACTGAAAAAACATCTATCTCAGTTGAAAAACCTTAAAAAGTGTTATGTAAACAGTAGTGTTTAAAATCATAGTGTTTTTCAAAAACCACCTAAAAACACATATGTGAATGTAGTATTAGTATCGAAATGAGATACTTGTTAAAGCCATGTAAAGAATCATTAAGTTAATTCAATCATGCTAATGTTTTTACACAAAAGAAAAATATATAACTAAATGAGTACATAACTATACTTTTAAACAAGCACCCGAAAATTTTTTAATTTTATTTTTCAATCATCATAAATATCTTATACTATGTTTTATTATTAAACACACAAATTGGTGTTGTTTTTTCATATGTTTATTTAAACGCGTAAAAATTTCTTATTTTGAAATGTTTAATAATTTAACATACAAACACTTCATATAGGAGGTGGGCGATAAAGCGGATCACGCTCATTTTTGGTTTCCGAGTTTACATTGGTTCTTCAACTATTTGTGCAAAATTTCGTTGATGTACATGCTTTTTTTGTAAAAGATATCGTCCGAAAGCAAAAATGAATTGACTGGAGATGTAAGTGCTTTTATTTTAAGAAGACTTAAACTTTTCAGAAAAGCCTACCGTTTTACAAACAAGTGAGAATGTTTATTCAGCTTGGCCAAATCTGTATACCCACCATCTGCAACTTTTTAAAATTTCACCTTATATGGGAGGTGGGCGGTAAAACGTATCACGCCCATTTTTGGTTTTCGAGTTTACATTGGTTCTTCAACTATTTTTCCAAAATTTCGTTGATGTACATGCTTTTTTGTAAAAGATATCCGAAAAGCATACACTGGGGTTACGGACACTCGGTTTTTCAAGTATTTGGTGCATAACTTTTTTATTTCCGAACCGATTTTACTCATTTTCAATACCAAACAAACCTTGTATTTGAGGATTCTGAGGCTAATAGAATGAAATAACGAAATCGTTATACAAAATAACAATTTAGAATGAAAATTAGAAGAAATTGATGGGTCAGAAGTAAAATCGTAACGATATCACAATTCCCGCTAAAAGAAACTCATTTACCTAAGCGGAGAGATAAAGGAAGAAGTAATTTTAATTATTACTACCCTAACTGTCCAGACAAGGTTCAAACAAATGGGTTTCAAAAGTACCCATGCTAACAAAATATTGCTTATACGAACTTCTATTAAAAAAAGTAAAAATTTCAGCCTTTTCCATGTTTAAAATTTAAGGAATTTTTTTATATATAATTCTGTAACTTTAGAACTACTGGAAGTATTTGAATGAAATGGCCAATCCTGAGATGTATTCAAATTGAATTGAAGGAGCACAGGTTATTGGCAGATCTGGGGGACTATACATAGGTACTAATTAAATTAAATTTTTGCTACTATAATGTAGCTAATCTGGCAGTCAATAAATTTTGGTAATTTAATATCCTATATAAACAAGATCGATTTATTTTTTCTTTATGAAACACATGTTTTATTATTCCTTTAAGTTTCTTTATATTTACGATAATATAATAATATCCGCAAAGTTTGAAAGCAATCTGTTTTATTTAATATCGAGATATTTAAACAGTAAAAATTGGAACTCTGATGTTGAGAAGTTTGATAAATTTGTTAAAAACACAAGCATAATATCAAATGTAAGAGTTCCGTTTGCATTTAAGTTTCAAGTTACGAGATACTGAAAGGGACCAATTACTATTGTGGCCCATGCCTTATACTATCGATCCCTTTTTGGACTTTCCCATAGAAATGTATGAAATTAAAAATGTCATTAAAAGTTTAAGATGGCATAGCATATGCATTTTATAAATACGCTCCAAATTGCTTTATAAACGAGCTGCTATCAGTATTTAACAAGGTATTTTTACATGAAATCATTCCAAAAAGTTTTCGTAATTCGTAATGGACAACATATTCAATTTGGCAAACATCGGAAAACTTAACAAACAATACTTATTCCTTTTTTGTCGACTTCTACTGTGCTTTTGACAAGATTTCGAGAAACTGTCTTTTTTATAAACTATTTTCTCCATTATTCTCCATGATAATAAGATTATTGCGGAAAATACCACCAGTCGTATTTGGGATGGAACCTCTTTTTTGGATCCTTTCATATTTGATGTCGGTGTCAAACAAGGTTAACTACCAGGTGGAGTTAACGTTGCTGGTACGAACATTAAAATGCTCATGATATATATAGTTATCCTATCGGATTCTGAAACTGAATTACAAAAAAAAAAATTATTGTTACCCTACGTACATACTATTTTTTGAAAATTAACGGTTAATGTAAGCAAATCAAAAATAATGATATTTCGTTCAGGCACAAGATTTCCAAGAATACTTAATTGGTATTATGGAGAAGGAAACATCGAAATTGTAAACAGTTATAAACATTTAAGACCTACAATTTATCTTTTAACACTTATTTAAAAAATAAGCTGACTGTATCTAAACTAACAATTAACTCTACGTTGTTAAAGTACATTAATAATCCTCAAATAAAAATAAACTGAAAATCTTCCATGCTGCTTCTGTTTCCATAATGATCTAATGATGCTCATATTTTACTGCTATGCAAAATATGATACAGTTGAAAAATTGTTCAGGTTTTTTTATTAAAAAATGTTATGTTTGCCTTCTACAACACCAAATTATATGTTATACCTTAAAACTAGTATCTCATTAAAATTAACTCTTCACTTCTGCTACATAAACAAAGTTGTAAGTATGAATCTTCAACGACCACCACGAGTTCTAGTTGAACCTGTTCTATAGAAAAACGTATTCTGCGTATTACTAGCCGTCCACTTTACACCGAATGAAAAAAATAATAATAACATTAATAATTTATTGATAATAATAGAACATTGATCAACGTGTACTTAATTATAACGCCATTCCTGTATTTGATGCAAATTTCATCACATGTTATTCGCCTACTTATCAAAGCTAGAGGAGGTTTACTAGATTTAAATGGTATATCTTTTACAAACAATACAACAACTTTATGCACAATCTGTAACTTAAATGAAAGTGAGATTACCTATTATTTCTTAGGAGTTTGTCTGATTTACAATGATATTAGGAAAAAATTTTGGCAAGAAACATCTTTGTGTTAATGAAGTGTTTTAAATATTGCTAAAATGAATTAAATATGTACATGAATGCTTATACCAATCTGGCACATAACTATAATGTTATGCCAACAATAAATAAATGAGTATAAAATACTGTTAGTGTAAAAAATGTACAAAAACTATTTTATATCTATTAATAAATAATAATAAATAAATATAAACCTGGAGGCATGAAATTGGAATCATTAGAAGGTGCGATTGAGGCGTTTGTTATTTATTTTTTGAAGACCTCAATATTATTCTGGAAATTATGAGTCATATTTTAATTTTACGGGGTTTTTGCTTTTGACAATACATTTTGTTTTTCTAAATAAAAAGCTACTAAATTTATATCTGGTCTATGTAGCAGTCCCGCAGCAGCGGGTTAAATGCTAGTAAACAATTAACTTCTGTTAAAGAAATAGTATCTATACAAAGAAAAGTTGTAGAGAAGGTCCTAAAGCTTTCAGAAAAATCAGATTTTAGTCACCATTTAATACGAGATTAGCTACAGAGAGTCAAAGTGGACCACCACGAGTATGTAAAAGGTTCTAAAAATCTTAACTTCTTCTATCACTGAATATTACCTCTCTTAATCAAAATATGACTAATTTCATGATATTCTTGCAAAGTACAATACAAGAGCTTTTAAAAGCGCAGAATAAAATGATTGAAATACTTTTAATTATTTGAAAATTTGTTTCTGGAACACAAATAGTTTGAACCAACACAAATCTGAATTATCCATTTTATCTAAAATAAGAGTATTGACATAATGATGATCTCGGAAACTCATCTCACAAATAAATATAATGTTCATATACCAAATAATTCTGATGGCAAATTTCATGGCGGTACTAATATATTAGTTAGGAATATACTAAAACATTATTCCATGGAGAAAAATTTCGAGATATATTTTTGCAAACTACCGCAATACAGATTGAAAGCGGAGTTGGGAAACTAACCCCAAGCTCAGTATACTGTCCCCCAAGATTTTTAATAACAAAGGGTAAGTTCAAACATTTCTTTAATGCGTTGGGGAGTCAATTTCTGGCTTATGGTGACTACAACGCCAAAAATATATATTGGAGCTCAAGGCTAATAAATCCCAAAGGCATTTGGAAGGCGATTAGAAATATTAAATGACTAGTAGCGGGACAACGTCCTTTAAGAAAAGTGGACGACACTAATGAAGATAAAACCTTATTATTTGCTGAGAATTTAAGCCCCGACAAACAATTTTGTTTTGAGGGATCTGCATAATCAAATATTTTCTGATAATCAATAACTATGAAACATAACGACATTCGGAAAATCATCAATGATAACCTTAATTTGAAGAAATTATCAGGTTATGATTTAATAATATCATCTATGATTAAAAGCCTACCAAGTGTGGCAATAATAACTGCTTTATTCAACGCGATCATAAAACAAGGCATTTTTCCGAAAATGTGAAAAATTTCACAGATCATTATGATACCGAAGACAGCAAAATGTTTGATAGTCGCAAATTTGAATAGACTATTTAGCATATTACCTTGTCTGCCCAAACTATTTGAGAAAGTATTTCAAAATGAGATAATGCTTATATTGGATGAACACAATATAACCCCAGTACACCAGTTTGGTTTCCGTGAAAATTAGAAAATCTTTTGATTTAAAAAAAATTGTGCTCAGCAACCTTTTTAGTTATCGTTGAAGTATTTGACAAAGTTTAGCTAAGGGTTATATATATAAAATTAATTGTATGCTGCCCCGCAATACTCATAAGCTTCTAGAGTCATACCTAAAGTGACCAGATGATTTTTGACAAAAAAGCGGAACCTGAACGAATATAAAGCGGGATTGTGAAGAGAATTTTATGAATAAGGCGGGAAGTATTATGAAAAAAGCGGGATTTTGAAAATGTTTGTAAAATAGAGGGATTTTATTTTAATATCTCTAAATCTTAACGTCTTGATTTTTTAAATCGAATACAAAACAATATTTTAATTAAAAAGAACTTACAATTATATAAATTCACTTATTTAAAAATATAAAAAAAAACTACGAGTATCGTTCTGAATGTTTTAGTCACATTTTATATTTGCTTTAATTTTATTATTAAAAGTATCCACGCTAGTCGTATCAGAATTTCGTTAATTTAATTTTTTTTTTTTATTAATTTGTGGAGCTCAAAAATGTTAGTTAAAATTAAAAAAAAACACCTTGATTATGTTCGCTAAACACACAAACAAATATTTAATAAAAAAAATAAATTTCCCCGAACTGGGATTTTGAATATTTCGGAACAAAAAAGTGGGAATCTGCTTATGTTCTTGTTTTAATGACAACCTTTTTTATATTATACTAATATTTCATAATGATAGCTTTATTGATATAGATTTTATTTAAGTTCAAATATTTTTTTTTTTTACAAAATAAGACTAAACATCAAAATTTTACGTTTTTTAATAAATTTAATGAAGAAATTTAGTCCTAATACTTTACTATTTATATATTGTTATTTTTCAAGTTATAACCTTTCCAACGATTCCAAATATTTCCATAAATAGTTTACTCATTTGTTTACAAACTAACTGAAATAAAATTTCCACATTTTCCTTCATTTCTATGATAAAAGTGTGCTGCTGCATTCTATACACATAAGTGCACAGTTGTTGCAATATGCTTTTTTAAATAATTTTGTTTAACTTTTGAACCGTTAAATATATTTCACATAGTTATTGCCGAGGTGTTTTCCAACTGTTTTGGAGGAGCACAAGTTTAGTGGGAGGACCTCCGAAAATGATCACCTCTTTTAATTACTTCTTATTTGACTTTATGTATTACCAAAAATAAATTAACATAATTACTGTTTACTAAAAATTAGTGAAGTTCTGTGTAAATATATGGATTTCTTTAATGAAATTTTTATCAGTTATTAAAAGAACGCCTGGATTACAGGTATTCTTTTTTAACTTTTAAAGTTAAAGATTCATTTAAGGCTGTGTTGCGAGGAAATAAACAATCAGCTGAATCAGCAAAAATAGCTGATATCCTTCCTGATGCATCTCCAGATGATAAAAAGTATTCCAACACCTTCACCAGTTTCTGAGTTTTCTGAAGATGAGGCGGATCTTATGCTGGAGTTAGAACTAAGCAAAAAAAAAAAAATAAAAAAAAAAAATATATATATATATATATATATAATTGAGAAATGCTTTACTCGATAAAGGACCCAATTCAGCCATGTTTCAAAGATATACTGAAAAAAGCAAAGTATTGTCCCACCACCTGTTGAAATTGACGATGAAAAAGCATTTATTGACTTAACGCAGTTACTTGAAAATACCGCTTCAACGCTAGTCTCAACCATTTTGGAAAACGAGGCATTGATAAATCGGATGTGATGTTAATATAATGGAGTGTTATGACATTGCTGGTTCCATTACGCTTAATAAAGGATTCGAATGAACTATCTACGTCAACTAATGCTACTAAATATGATTGGAAAAACACAACTTCAAGATCAAAGGTATATTGCAGACCAATAAGGTTTCAGTATATAGAAGAAAATTGATTTGACATAATCAAACAATCAATTGAAAATTAAAGTCCGGTTTGCATTGAAATATATGGCTATTATATCAATGTATACTTTGAACTTTAATTAACAATGACTGCTGGAAGGGGTATGCAATGCCATTACAAATACTGATTCAGCCTAGACATGCCCTTTATGTGGATTAAAAAATCACGATTTCACAAACTACTGAAGACAGTTCTGCAAATATTGATAATTGTGTCTTCAACTTTGGTATATTTCCCCTACATGCCTGTATACGCTTTTTGGAATACATGGAAACCAACAAAAAAAAAAAAGTTAGGAACAACAAGGAACTTATGAAAATGAGAGCAGATAAAAAAAAGACGAATTCAAATTGAATTTAAATAGATGACTAGTCTTATATATATAAACCACTCGTCAGCTATGGGAATACAAATGATGGCAACACAGCAAGGAAATGCTTTGAAAACTAAGAAATTGCGTCTCAAGTTATTGGAATTGATGTGGAACTTTTTCGAAGATGTCATGTGATATTGAGAGCAGTTAATAGCAAACATCATATAAATGCAGAAAATTTTGAGTTATTCACCACAGGCACTATATGGGTGGAAGGAATTAACACCCACTGTTCACAAAGTACTTCAACATGATCGTCAGATTTTTGAATCAGACATGCTGAATTAACAGAACAGGCACAGAAGGCCAGAAACTCTGACTTCAAGCACATTCAACTATTTAATACAATAAAAAGTTCGATAATATGTCAAAACCAGGACGTTTTGAATTGCCATTTATTGTTGAATTAAGTGGAATACTAACAATAATGTAATCTAGGAAAACAATGATATTTAGGAGGTTCGATGTAAATGAACATTTTGTTGGAATAAAATGAAATATACTGAAATAAATAAAATATGCCATGTCTGTTTTTTATTAAGAATAGTTATTTTAAGCAATATGAACCTAAAGCTAATCAATTACTAATATCCGAGGAGACCAACTTCGGAAGTCCTCCCCCTGCCGCAAGACCAGCTAAAAACTTGTGCTCCTCCAAAACAGTTGGAAAATACCTCAGTAAAAACTATGTGAAATTTAACGGTTAAAAAGATACACAAAGCCATTGTGTTAGGTTCAGATTAGTGCTTGAATGCATTAAGGAATTGATATGACTAATGGATGCCTACAGGATAAGACTCTGTTGAGTTCTTGGTCACTGCGACATTTTCGGCAATGAAATAACCAATGAGCGAGCTCGCAAAGGCCCAGAGCTGGACAGGTCTTTTGTGGAAGAATCGGTTAGGATTCCAATTGGATCATATTTAATGGCCATAAGGGAATGGACTTTAGGAAGAACGACTCATGCCTGGAGGAATAGAACGGAGTGCAAGGTATGTAGAGCGTTATGGCCTAGTCTTAAACTAGCAGATTAGAAACATCTTCTTGGCATGAGTCGTGGGAATCGAAGGGTCATTGTGAGTGTGATTACTGGTCATTTCGCAATAGGGAATATGACTAGTAAATGGGACATTGGCACGTCAGAGTTTTGTGGAAGAGCTAGGGACAGTAGAGCATATACTCTGTCTTTGTGTAAGGCTTCAGCGTAGTAGACTGAAGTGGTTTGGAAGCCACATGCTACACGAACTAGAGGAGGTTACGGGCACTTAATAACCTTATAGGGTTCGTAATGGGGATAAAATGGCTTAGGGGCAGTTGTTTTTGATTGATGGGTCTTAGGTTCCACATTTTTCTTTTATTTTTTTTTTTATTATATTGCCTTATCCTACTACTACTACTACTACTTATCCCTTAGCATTTCTTTGGCATTTATAAAGGGATTACAATGAACCGAATGGTCTCTGGAGGCGTAAAGACGCCGCAATATTTAACTTACACAAAATTATTTAAAAAAAAAAAACATGTTGAAACAATCAACCAGACCGAGTTTTTGAAGTTATCAAAAACAAAGGTTCATCAACACATTATTAATAATGCTAAATTGGTCCATTAGTTTAAGTGCGTAAATAGGAAAATGCCATAAAAATGGCATTAAACTACTAAAATTACATTGAAAAAATTTAGTGTACATTTTAAGTTTTTTTTGTAATTAATTTTTTAAGGGCCATAAATAATTAAAAAAATTAATTTTTAGCAGCATAATTATTTTTGGCTCCATTTTGGGTAAGTTGTTAAAAAATTGGTGTGAGTTTATAGGAATATCACTGGTGCATATTATATATAGTATTAAATTAAATTTTTCAAAAAACGTAAATTTTTGATGTTTAGTGTTATTTCTGTAAAAAAATTAATTAATCATTCGAAAGGAAATGTTGAAGCGATATTTTACTTTTCTTTCTTTCTTCTTTACTTGCTTCGTTCGAAGCTTCATTTCTTACTGGATTTTTACTTCACAGCTTCTGGTGAAATTTTTAGAATTTTCTTCTAAATCGAACTCATACAAATCTGAATATTATTTGCTTTGGATTAGGTATTTTTTAAGAACCCAATGCAAGTATTCTTGCTATTGTAAGGTTTTCATGTCAAAACTTGCAGTATAGTCAAACGTAAACTCTTTAAAAATTTTCATGTCCAACTTGAACGATATGAAAGTACAATTTTTTATTAAACTTAGTTCAATAATGAAAATCGCATTTATCATTCCTGATTCTAAGCGATAACCACTGATTGGAAATATAAGTATGATAGATAAAATTAATTTTTATTTTTAAATTAGGTTTTATTTTCATGTTTTAATATACATCGGACAATCCGGGAAACGACAGGCAAAAATAAATAATATAATATTGTTGTGTTGGTCACGTTAAATGTTTTACTACAATCAGATTCCACAAGTGTTATTGGTATGTTGATAAGTAGTATAAAATTGTCTTCTGGTTGGTAGATAGTCTCTAATCGTCCCTCGTCTTTTAAGATACATTTCGGTTGTAGGGTAGGTTCTGAGGGCAGCTATCCAGTCAATAAGAGACAGCTCACTGGGGTCCAATCTGGTTCCGTTGTGAAACCCTGAGGTATCATGTGTTGCAAACTCACGTGTCCATAATAGCGTTCGAAACGAACCAACCCAACGCTTCTATGAAAGAATTGATCCATATGATGTTAATATCAGAGAGATCTGATAATACATGCACAGACGGACTTCCAAGATTAGCAGTCCTGATCTCGGCAAGAGTGCGACATAAAAGATGCTCCAACGTTTCCTCATCCTGACAACTTCTACAAAAGTTTTTAAAAGGGAGCCCTAGTCTCCTAGCATGCACACCAGCAATCCAGTGCTCTGTGACAACGGCTACCAGAATACTTTGCTGATGCCTCGATAGTCCCATGATGAAGTTAGATCGGGATTCATAATGGGGCCGTATTTGCCTCGAGGTTGGTCCGTATCTTCACCTCGAAGAAGGGATCCATCTCTGGCTAGTGCATCCGCAATAAAATAACCAACTCACCGCCCTCTTTACGGCCGAGATCTCTGCTTGAAGAATGTTGCAGTGATCTGGAAATTTAAAGGAAATGTTTTTTCTATAAATGGGAATATAGACACCCCCCCAATCCTTTCAGCAGATTTGGACCCATATATAAACCTCAACTGAACCAGCTGTTAATTCTGGAGTAGTTGAGATTGATACTGAGAAGTCTCTGCTAAGAAATGGTATATGGATGCAATAATCGATATTGCTAGGAATGCTATTAAATAATCCCAGAATGGTCGCATGGCCGAATCCACTATCATTCCTTGCACCTGTATTCCTGAGCCTTGTCGCCATCATAATGGCGATCTGTTTGGCCATAAGATCCACCGGTTATCAGAACAAATAGGGCTTTCGATGGAGTTGTACGAAGTGCTCTTGTTATGAGTAGCGTTAAACTATGCGGAATCCTATCAAAGATTCCGATTTAGGTTGATTTCTCCATAGCCTTACACCATACTATCCGTACATAAGTGTGGGCTAAATCACCGTGTCGAAGAGCCATTTCGTATTCCTGGAATTTATTCCATAGGATCGGTAAGCCTTCTTACACATATATAGGACAATACCGACCTTTGAGGCTCTGGCCCGTGTATTCTGGAACCAGGATAGTTTAGAGTCCAGTATAATCCCTAGGTACTTCACACTATCTGACACCTTTAATTCAACACCGTTTAGACGTGGAAGTGGGAAAGATGGATTCTTATGTCTTCTAGAAAAGACGACAAGTTCCGTTTTTCCTGGTTTCGCATTTCTTATCTGTCTTAAACCTGTTAACTGAGGACTTATAAGTAGACCAGTTTCCTAGTATCTTGGCCTCAATAAATAGATTCTCGCCTATCACGGAGTTCCACCAATGTGGTTTACTTATACCCCTGCAGATTTTGGGTCTGCATGCAGCAGAAGTCGATGTATCAAAAGCGTTCGTTAGCGTTTGGACACAGGACTCAATATCACCACAACCGTTGATAGTCGGAGGATTTGGGATGGGTTGGGACATCTTGTTGTGCTGTCCAGTTTGTCTTCCTCCTGTTTTGAAAGTTCCATAATCTCCTCTTGTTTGGATGTTACGTCTGGTACTCGGGCCACGGGCCTAGGCCGACGTGGGATCTCTTCAATGTAAACCACGTCCAGTCTAGCGCCTTCCCATGGGCCATCCAAAAGAGCGGTCGCCTGCTTCAGGACCAGTGCTGGTTGCTCGTTTAAGCAGGCCATTAGCTTGACTCGGTTACGGTACCATCCCGCATCATCACACTGGGGGGAGGGTCTGGGGTTCTCTTTCAGAACGTTACAGAAGACTCCCATCAGCTTCCTGCGCACTATATCCCAGTTTGTGTGGGATGTAGCGCAATCCGGATCGCGCTACATCCCCTCTTTCGGGCAAGAGGCTCGGGGGGAGGTAACGCTTGGAAGCTCGAAGACTTGTTCGCAACTCCTTTGGTTACAGTAGGCACTGCGGTTGCTGCCGCTCGAGTTGGTTTCAAGCAGGCAGTCCCCTGCCTGTTACACAAAATTAAATTTTTGTCCCACGATTGTGCTTGTAGCGGGTTGGACCATCCATGAGTTGACGACGTACTTGGACTAGGATACTCAACATTTACAACCGACCCGTGCCCTGGCGTCGGAGGAAAGTTGTTAGCGACTAGTCTTTTTTAAATCACTAACTAGCCCTTCAGGTTCTCGGCACAGCCACGAACCACCTTAACCTTACAAGTGGTGACAGTTTTGGTCCGCGGCCTGAGCTCGTGCCATTACTTAGGTCTGGCAGTGTATTATGTCAAACCTCAATAATGACGAAGGTCCCCTATCCGCCACCTGGGCACGTTCTCGATGGGAGATATGTCAACTCCATATGAGATTTCGGTTGTAGCTTTCGTATTAGTTTACCCACACATGATGATTGTTCCATGCACTCACTTCCTGCAGGATTGTGACAGACATAAACATTTTCTAATCTTAAACATTTTTCTTTATAATGAATTATTGTTATTAGTTACATATTTAGATGACATAATTTGTGTTATTACATTAATTGGTAAAGGAATAATAAAATAAAAGTACCTTTTTTAAACTTTATAATTTTTACGTTAAATATTGTATTTGAATCGTTATAGTATTTTACAACATATATTTCATGTATTTGATCACTTACAGCCCTATGCATAATGAAAAGAGCTGCTTGCTTGTTAGCATAAAGCTTATTCATAATGAATTTTAATTCGTCAACTAAGTCAGCATAATTCAAGTCTGAAATTTAATGTTGCCAAATTGTATTTCAATAACTAGCAACCATGCTTTACATAAATTGTCCCTGATTTTGACAATTCATTTTGTATTTTCCCTCGAAACTAAAAACTTGATGTAAAGAAGAAATACATCAATATATTTTATTAAAATAAAATAATGGATCTGTAAATTGGGATCAGGATGAAAAGGTTAGTTTTTTTTAATGAATGTACATAATTGAAAATCATCAGAAAAAATTTAATAATTTTGATTTAAAAACTATTGACGAATTTATATTTTTTATGAATTGCGATTATTAGATCGTATTAGTTTATAACAAATTGCATTTATAGGATTTACTATCGAGCATTGTCTTGGAGAAATTCGATATAATAGAAAATGCAAAAATTGACACAAATACAAACAAAAATAAAAAGGAAGCTTGGAATGTCGTACATAATCTTTTTAATAAAGTTTCCAAAAATAATAGAACGGTGGAACAAATTCAAAACCAATGGCAAAAAACAAAATCTTTGGCGAAGTCAAAAATTCTACCTATGTTCGTTTAACGAAGCAGACCGGTGGTGTACCACTTCCTTAACCAATAAATAACATGGAAGAACAATTGGTGTGTCGGTTACCAAAACATTTTGAAATTGATCAAAACATTTACGACAGCAATTCTTTTTCTGTGGAAAATTCTTCAGAAATAGATATCAATACAAATGAGTCTGTTAGGGGGCTGGTTTTGGAGTCAGCCGCAGACTGGCTTCAGAAGGCAATCTTCCAATGTTTTATGTTTTATATTTGATGTCGATATTGAAGCAATGCAAATAATTTCACTTTTTTCCAATTTTTAGTATTTTTTATTTATATTTCTAATTTTTTTATAATATAAAAATAGTGTAACTGTTTATTAACACAAATGATAATATTTTAATTTTTTATTTCCAAAAGTAAAAGTTTTGTTAGTACATATGTCCTATAAAAGGAAAAATAGTGTTTATATTACTGTGTGTTCTCTACAACTTTTCTTAAGCGACTGACTCGTTGCCCAAAGTAAAAACAATAAATGACCGGCTGCGCATACACAACGTAGTGGCAGCGAAAAAATGGGCAAATTGAAAAGAGAGCAGAGAGTTTAAAAAAAACAACCACCAAAAACATTACAGCCCGGGTGATGAGAACACGGGCGATAAATGAATATCATGTTCACATGAACATGCCGGCCCCCTTGCGGTTACGCAAAACCTCGAAGGAGCGGCCATAACGTTAATCAAACTTTGAAAAATTATAAAATATTTTTAAGTTATTAAATACATTAGTACAATAGTGGAAAAAATTCATTAATTTCTGTAATTCTAAAACTAAGGCAGGTTAATCCATTACAATATAAATCAATGATAATCTATAAAATAATATAATTAACTTTGTTGTATAAAAGATTATAGTGAGGATAAAAATAGTAGTACAATTTGATCTCATTCGATATAATTATACAATAATTATACAAAAGTAAATAATATAAATTCAAGAAAATTCATTAGAAACAGTATACGAGTAAATTACAATCATTCAGGATTAAGATCAGTAAATTAATATATATTTAATTTATAAGCGAATTTTCCCAATCAATACCCACCCTAGCAGGGTATCTTGAGCAAGGGGGGTCGTAAGTGTTGATGGATGAAGTGTTGATTTAACCAGTTCAGGGTATATGTCTGCACCAAGTATGATGTTGATGTCACAAGCTTTGAAAAAGTCAGGGTCAGCCAGACGTAAATTGTTGTATTCGTTAGACAGTTTTTTATCCAAATCTTTTGGACGCAGAGTCTGAGGCAAGTCCTTCGTGACTAAAGCTGTTAGTTGAAAAGTTGGGTCATCAGTGAAATGTGGTTTAAAGGTGAGTGTACAGGTGCGCCGTGAGTTAGATATATTGACTGGAAGATTATATCTCGTAGTAAGGAATGCGGCAATCAAGCTACTTTCTGACGAGGGGTTAAGGATGCCACGAATGTTACCCCATTCATTACCCAATTTAACCTTGATAATTACGGTAGGTCGTAGAATGCCAAATTGTGATATATTGACATCACGATCAATACGGCTGTGAACGTTGCTCCTACGTTGGAGGGTAGAGTTGTGGTGAAGAAGGGTATGGTGCTTTTGGAAACACTTATGGCACCTTTCCAGGCTACGACATCTTGGTAGTAAATGACTGTGCGCTAAACAATTCTCACAGTATTTATATTTCTTCACAGCTTTAATTTTTGCGATAACGCTGAAGCTGTTAAACTTACGGCATGTGCGTAGAGGATGATCCATCTTACACAATTTGCAATCAGGCAGATGATGGGCATCTCGACTTCTGGCTAATTGAATGACGTTCATAGGTGACGAATTTCTTTTTTGATGATGGTGAGAAGACATATGGCTGTAAAGAGTTAGAGATTTATTAGTTTGATTTGTCTGCTGATGGGGGAAGGAGAACTAATTTAACAATGGGTCTGGTTATAACGCCCGAAGCGGTACGGACTTCGGCTACTCTAACATTATTATCTTGTCCAAGAAAAACCTTTTCTATGCGGCCAAGCCGCCATTGGCTGGGGGGGAAATTGTCTTTTTTGATAACGACAAGGTCACCCACGGCAAAATTTTTGTGAGGGTATTTCCATTTGTTACGTTTATGTAACTCTTTTAGGTACTCATCTTTCCATCTACAGGCAAAGTGATGATAAAGTACGTTTAGCTTTTGCCATCGGTTGACATAGCTGATCGATTGGTCAGAGTAATTAGGCTCCGGGGGTGAGAGTAATGGGGTGCCAATAAGAAAATGGCCAGGTGTAAGCGCACAGAGGTCGTTTGGGTTGTCGCTCATTGGGACTAAGGGTCTTGAGTTAAGACAAGCTTCAATACGAGAAAGCATGGTCGCAAATTCCTCGAAAGTAAAAGTTTGGGCATTGCTGAGTTTTTTCAAATGGGACTTAAAACTTTTTACTCCCGCTTCCCAGAGTCCACCCATATGCGGAGCGCCCGGGGGGTTAAAATGCCATTCGATAAGCTGAAACGAGTGTTGAGACAGGAGAGAAGTTTTAACCTGGGTAAGAAAATTTTCTTTGTGTTTGCTGAACAAATTTGAAGCGCCTTTGAAGGCTGTTCCATTATCAGAGTACAGTGCCTTAGGCGTTCCTCGTCGAGAGAAAAAACGGGCGAAAGCTGCTAAAAATGCTGGGGTCGATATTTCGCTGGTAGCTTCTAGGTGGATTGCTTTAGTGGCAAAACAAACAAATACTAGAACGTATCCCTTGGTGATTTTGCAACCACGTCCTACGAATGTTTTGATATCGAAAGGTCCCGCAAAATCTAGGCCAGTATGGGTGAATGGTCGGGAAAGCAACGTCCTTTCGGGAGGTAGCGATGCCATAAGCTGTTTACTTTGTACTCGTCTATACAAAGCACATTTTTTGCAGTGAAAAATTATTGTTTTGATTAAGTTTTTTAGCTTAGGAACCCAAAACTCTAATCTAGTTAAACGAATTAGAAGGGAGTTTCCACCATGTAATGTAAGTTTATGCAATAGTTCCAAATATAAACGGGTAAAACGACCTGAGTAGGGTAACATTTTCGGATAGCGCTCATCATATGACAGTATTAGATTCAATGATAATCTGCCGTTGGCTCGCATTATATTATCAGAGTCTAAGAAGGGGTTAAATGATAGTAATGGGCTTTTAGGGGGTATAGTTTGATTTTTCGAGAGCAATTTATATTCGGGGAAATGTAGTATCTGGCAACAAATAATCAAGCGAGTCTTTATATGCTCTATTTCCGATTGCTGAATAGTAAGTGAGGGATAATTATAGGCGAATTTTAAAGTTGGATGAGTTGCTTGAAAAAAGCGGTATATATATGAAAAGACGCGCAAAGCTCGGGGGAGGTCAGAAAATCGATTTAGTATATCTTCAGACAATTGATTCAAATGAGTTTTAACGGGTCTTACTTCCTCGTTGGTATCGACGACTGGAGACGTTAAAGGCCATTCAGATTCCGGGAGGCGTAACCAGGTCGGACCATTCCACCACAAATCGTTTGATATAAGTTCTTTGGCAGTTAGGCCACGAGATCCCAAGTCGGCTGGGTTATCTTTTGAGTTGACATGATGCCATTTTTCTTTTCCAACTTTGTCAATTATAGATGTAATACGGTTAGCCACGAATGTTTTCCAGTGAGAGGGGTGCTTTTGTAGCCAAGCTAGGACGATCGTTGAGTCCGTCCAAAAATAGGTTTCACAGTGGCTAAGGGCTACCTGAGAGCGAAAAGATGATGTAAGTTTAGCTAGTAGTTCAGCACCACACAGCTCTTTTCGGGGGAGCGTAACGAATTTGACAGGTGCTACTCTAGTTTTTGCCATAAGCAAGTGAGTAGATATAGTTCCATTTTCACTTATAGTACGAAGATATAAGGTTGCCGCGTATGCTCTTTCTGAAGCATCGCAAAAGCCATGTAATTCAGCATAGTATGAGGGGTGATAAGAAACAAATCGGGGGATCTTGATATGTTCGATGTTAGGGTAATCGTTTAAAAATGCAAGCCAGCTGCGCATGGTTTCGGGCTTAAGGGTGTCATCCCAATCAATACAGTCTTTCCAGATCTGCTGCATTATAATTTTTGCTACAATGACTTTTGGAGCTAGCCATCCAGCTGGGTCAAACAATCTAGCTATGTCCGATAAGACTGCACGTTTTGTTATATGATCATGGGGAGTCTGTTTAATGGGGTTAAAAAAGAAATAATCAATACCTGCATTCCACCGAAGTCCCAGGGTTTTGGTAGTAGTAGTATCCTTGAGCTCTAAGACGTCAGACGTGAGCAGGTGATCGGGGCTCAAATCTTTTAAAAGGCAGTTATCGTTGGCAATCCACTTCCGGAGAGAAAAACCCGCAGAGTTTAAAATCATTATGAGATCATTTCTGTATTTAATAGCCAGGGATAAATCGTGGGAGCCTGCCAGCACGTCATCTACGTACATGTTGTTTTTTAGTATACTAGAAACTTCAGGGTGTTGATGATGGCAGTGTTCGGCAAGTTCTAATAGAGTCCTAAGAGCTAAGTATGGCGCACAATTGACACCAAAAGTGACTGTCTGGAGCTCAAAATCTTGAGGCTCCTCATCGGGTGAATTACGAAAAATAATTCGTTGGTAGGGGGTATGATGGGGGTGAACCAGAATTTGGCGATACATTTTTTCAATATCGGCATTGAAAACGTATTTGAACAGCCGCCAGCGGGTAATAAGTACGGTTAAATCTTGTTGTAAGATTGGTCCTGGGTATAATACATCATTAAGACTTAATCCATTTGATGTTAAGCTTGAAGCGTTGAAGACAACGCGCAGCTTTGTGGTAGTACTATCGGGTTTAAGCACAGAGTGATGGGGTAAATAATAAGATAATTTAGGGGTTTCAAATAATTTCGGGGTAATCATTCTCATATGATTGAGGGTTAAATATTCTGTAATTACTTTATCATAGTCAATTTTAGACTGAGGGGTTTTAAGCAATTTAGACTCATTTCTTAAAAACTGAGCCAATGCGATGTTACGGGAATGGCCAAGTGTTAAAGATTTTGGAAACTCAGACTTGAAGGGTAGAGAAACAACGAACCGGCCTGTATCATCTCTGTAGGTCGTTTCTTTATAAAGACGTTCGCACAAGAGATCCTCCGGGGACAAAGGTTTCTCTTCCTTAATTTCTTCAAGCTCCCAGAACTTGGTCATTTGGTTATTTAAATCGAGTGCGCTAAAAAATGATGACACTGATCTAGATGTGGGTGTAGGGGATTGTAATCTGCCGGTGATGATCCATCCAAAAATAGTACGTTGAGCGATAAGCGATTTATTAGGATTCCAACGGACACCATTTCTTATAATGTTCGGATATATATCACAACCTATCAAAAGGTCTACATTTGAGGTTTGACATGAATATCGATCGGCTAGATAAAGGTCGGCAAACTTTGCATCTGTTAGCGATGACTTATTGAAGTACGGCAGATCGCCAGTAAGTTTGTTTACGACATACGCATTTGTAGATATTCCGAAGTGCTTTTCTATAGGTGAACTAATTTTAATGGGGCAGATTTGGGTGGCAGTGGCTGTTAGTGAACCACCTAGGCCAGTAACATTTATTTTAGACGTATGTGTGGGTAAAGATAGGGTTGCTTGAAGCTTTTTAGAGATAAAAGTCGCTTCAGAGGCAGAATCAATAAGGGCTCTTACAGTGCGCCGTACGTTTCCGATACAAATATCAACCAAGGCTGTGCCTAGAACAATAGAATTAGGGGTAGTGGACTGTATTTGGGTCGAGTATGATTGACGCGATCTTGCTGCAGCAGCAGCTGAAGTAGAGGGGATATTATCGGGGTGAATATATGATGGTGAGGGGTGCGTCTCGTGAGCATAGCTCGAAGGGGTATGGTCAAATTGTCTAGCACTTGTCTGAGGGGGACTGGTTGAATTTTCAGAGCGATGTAAGAGGGAGTGATGTTTCTGTTTACAAATCGTACAATTATACTGACTTTTACACGCCTTATAGTCGTGTGATGTCGCTAGGCAATTGGTACATCTTTTCTGTTTCTTTGTTACAGAAAAACGGTCCTCGACGGACATTGCCAAGAATATAGGACAAAGTCTTAGGGGATGTGAGTCCTGACACAGAGAACATTTCTTAACTTTGTTGGGGGAAACTTTTGTTTGAAAACTATTGATCTTCTTAACGTTGTTTGGATTTTGTTTGGCAGCATTGAATTTTTTCGAATTATGTTGAGAGTCTACTGAAGTAGCACGAATATCAGCAAAACCTTCTAGGGATTGGTATCTACAGGTTAGGAACCTGTCCATCTCCTCCCAAGCTGGCAACGCTTTGCTAGTTCCTAAATGTTGTTGCCATAAATGTAAACTGATGTCGGGTAAACATTTTGAGCAAATAAAAACGAATATTACATCCCAAGTGCTTGTGTCTATTTTCAGAAGTGCTAAATTCTTAATACAATCGTTAATTGACCTTTGAAGTTGTTTTATGTGGGGTCCTGATTCTCTCGTAATGTGGTTATTCGATAGACTAAAAAGGGTCTTCAGTTGCGCATGAACAAGGACACGGGTATTCTCATATCGGTCAATAAGATTCTTCCAAGCCATCTCAAACCCATCATTAGTTAAAGGACAGTTCTTTAAAATCTCATGGGCTTCTCCTTCAGTCTTTTTCAATAAATGAAATAATTTTTCAACAGGGGACAGCCGGGGATTATTGATGTATAAGGCTGTAAACATGTCCCGAAATGATGGCCAGGCGACATAATCGCCATAAAAAGTTTGTGTGTCACAGGGGGGGAGTGAGATGTTTGGTTGTGTATCGCTTGGCGCTGAAAGTGCAGTCGCCTGAGATGCATCGTTACGTATAGAGTCAACAACTTCGTTGACCTTGGACAAAGCTCTCACGTGAGAGTCGAAAGTTTTATAAAATCTTTCCTTTAGAGTTTGCACATCAATACTTTTATCAAGAGTGTCAAATTCCAGCAAAATCTTATCATAAGCTGCTCTAAATTGGTTCCAATGATGAAGGATTTCGTCTGTATGAATGTCTAATGTGTGCACCGTATGGTTAGCAGAGGGTATATTTGAAAAAAAGGCCTCAAATTCGACGACATTATCAGACGCCTTGATAAATGTATTTAATAGGGACATGGTGTGGGTTTATTGTCAGGTGTATATTTATGGATTAAACTTTATTATCCGAAAAGTTTTGAATTTAATGGGTTTTAAATAGGTAAAAAGTTTTAAAGAATTTTCCAAACCAACAAAATTGTTTCCCAAAAATATTTAATAAATGAGTAAAAATTCAGCTCAAGTTATTTAATTTTAGTTAATTTTTATACCTATAATATTAATTTTTATTATGGTATAAATTTATTAAACGAAACGGGTTAGAGTTATAAAGCTCAAGAAATAATGGGGTTAATACAAAATGTTCAAATTTGACTAACAATTTTTCCCGGGTGTAGATCTCTTCTTGTTAAACAAACACACTTGTGTATAATAGCTACCACAAGAAATTATTATACACACAAAAATTATTGTGTGGATTTCTATTCGTTTAACAAGTGGATCTTAATTTTTTGCACTATTTGTAACGGTTTGTGCTTTTTTTTGTTTTTTTTTTTCAATGCAACAATAAAAAAAACCGCTTATTATAGATACACACAAAATGTATTGTTTTCCCGCCGTTTTTTTTGTTTGTTTTGTTGTTGTGGAACACACTGAGGGCATGTATGTACACACGTATGTACATCCACCAAAGAACTTGTTGAACTGACACAATGATCTTACACGAGGATTTTTTACAAGAGTAGGGGGGGTTTGTAACACAATGTTAATAAACGTATTTGTACTTACGTCTTTTCCGGGGTATACTTATAAATTCCAATTAGGGGGAACGTTGAATCGCACTATCCTTGGCTTCCTCAGGGTATCCTGGTTCGTTTGGACCACAAAATGCTCGGGGGCTGGTTTTGGAGTCAGCCGCAGACTGGCTTCAGAAGGCAATCTTCCAATGTTTTATGTTTTATATTTGATGTCGATATTGAAGCAATGCAAATAATTTCACTTTTTTCCAATTTTTAGTATTTTTTATTTATATTTCTAATTTTTTTATAATATAAAAATAGTGTAACTGTTTATTAACACAAATGATAATATTTTAATTTTTTATTTCCAAAAGTAAAAGTTTTGTTAGTACATATGTCCTATAAAAGGAAAAATAGTGTTTATATTACTGTGTGTTCTCTACAACTTTTCTTAAGCGACTGACTCGTTGCCCAAAGTAAAAACAATAAATGACCGGCTGCGCATACACAACGTAGTGGCAGCGAAAAAATGGGCAAATTGAAAAGAGAGCAGAGAGTTTAAAAAAAACAACCACCAAAAACATTACAGCCCGGGTGATGAGAACACGGGCGATAAATGAATATCATGTTCACATGAACAAGTCTTTTAAAATAGAGAACAATAATTCCAGTTATGAAATTTTGAATAGCGATGATGATATCGCATTTAATATTATAATAGAAGACTCACGAAAACCAAAAATAAATAAAATAAAAAGGAATGATAAGTCAGATGAAAATGCAAAAAGAATAAAATTACTTGATATAAGTATAAGACAAATGGTGTTGGAAATAAAATATATGGAAGAAAATCATAGCGTTCAAAAAAAAAAAAGAAAAAGAAAAATTAAATTTTAGATTTGAAATTAAAAGAAGAACGTAATCTGAAAGTAGAAAAATTAAAACTAGAAATTCAGAACTTAAAAAAAGTGGCCATTTTACTTAAAAGTTTTATGTAAGTAGAACCAAGTTATTAGTACAAACATATTTTTTTTTTCTTTTTGTAAATAGAGTAACAGAAATATAGCTCTAAAATGTCCTCCTTCTCCAAACTTCTCTCAAACTTAAAATTGTTTAGTATTGGTGTCATAAATTATATATGTAGTCTAGCAAGTAAACCGTTTTAGAGCTGCTTTTTTGCTGCTCTAATACAAATTTTAAGACAATATAAATTTTTTATTTTGATTATTTTAAATCTATTTTTATGAAATCAAATTAGTTCTTTTTTTTTCTGCCGAACTGAGGCTATTATATGTAATGTTAAAACATTATTTCTTTTATTCAGTAAAATATTTAATTACATAAACATTTTATTTTAATTATAAATCAAAATTTCATTATAAGTTATTATATTAGTTTTATTGAATGAATTATTTATTTCAACAAATTATTTTTGTAAAGTTTTTAGTTATTTTTTATGAATTATTTAAAAATGTTTATTCAACAAAAATATATAAATATAATAAAAAACTATTCAAAAATAAAAACCGAGACTAGTGCGTGCTTTAGAAATGTTGGATATGTTTTAATTTCCAGTTTCTTGTACTAAAGTTTGTGTACATAATGGATAAATTAGGAAGAATTGCTAAATCCACTATTAAAATTTTGCCATTTTCTCTCGAAATTCGCATTTTTTCAAAAGTATTCGAAATCTACTTTTCCAACTCCAAAGAGTCGTTCCACAACGTTTCTAGTCTTAATGTGTATTTTGTTATACAGTTCTTTTATGTCTTTTGGATTCTGTAGGTGTAAATGAATAATTTGTGCACTTGTATCCACCGTCTCATATTAATCGACCTGTTAGGTCACCGTATAATACTTATTAATATGTTGTTAAATTCATTATTTTAATTTATATTTATTTCTACTTTATTTTGCATCTTTTATTGTATTCAAATTAGTCATATTTTTGAGCCACTCATCACACTGTAATTTAATGTAAATTTTGTTTCTATGGTCCACTATAACTTATTTTGGTTATTAACCGTTAGGTTATATTTTATTTCTTATTTTGTTTTGTATTACCATCTCATAATGTG
Source organism: Protocalliphora azurea (assembly GCA_932274085.1). NCBI lineage: Eukaryota > Metazoa > Arthropoda > Insecta > Diptera > Calliphoridae > Protocalliphora > Protocalliphora azurea. The sequence goes on along the minus strand of OW026523.1, from coordinate 33,073,346 downwards.
TTGTTGTAAACAAAAATTCAGTATAGGTACATATTTTATTTATTGTTTTGTTTTTCACTAGTGGTGAATTTCTTTCATTTGTCTCTCAATATAGAATAACAACAACAACACTTATTATTTATTTATTTACTTATGATCGTTTGTTCAACTTTAGTTAAAGAATTTTGTAAATAAAGAATTTATTGTTATAGTTGAAATCGAACAAGCATCTTGTCTTGTCATTTCTTTTCGCGGTTCACGGTAGCAAATCCTTTTTGTAAAGTGAATTATTTTGCAATTTCTCGGCCCAACGAACATTTCAGTGGCAATACAGATAACAAATCAAAACACTGATTTGCTCTATATTGCTGCCGGTAAGGAAAAAGCTCCTTATCGTACACAACCCATAAAATGACCATTTTCAAATCGTTGTTTTATTTTATTTTCATTAAAAATCCTAGAGTCATGAGTGCTTCCTTCCCAACTAGCAACAATATCCATGATTTTTAATGTAGCATCACAAAGGACCTCTAGTTTTTAAAAAATACATAATAAAATATTGCTACATTTAAATAAATTAGCTTAAAATACCTGCACGTTTAATGAAAAGTAACCTTCTCTGTTTACATACAGTTGATCATAATTACCACTTGTGTATGAATGTGGGTACAATCAATTGCACCTATAATATTTTTGAATCCTGCAATTTTCTTAAAATTTTCCATAACAAGGATTTGGTCTTCCATAATAGTTGTCATTTTAATTATTGATTTGTTTTTTTAGCAAATGCCAGAGCTACATCTTGACATATTCGGCACATAGTAGATTGACTAAATCCATGAAACTCTGCGCAATCGTCTTGCACCTTGTTCCGGCCCCTACATCTCAACGCTGCTAATACCTTAATATAAGGCGGGATGCCTTTCATTTCGTTCGCGCAGAATAATTTTTTTCAAGTTTATTTTATTTCTTTATTTGTGTTGACATTTTGACAGAACATATGTTTTACATAAGTTAACAACTAGTTAGAATCTCCTTAGCATAAATATAACAACTGAATTAGAAATTCAATTATGAATAAGATACAAGTTAACTATATGTTAAAATGTCATTATGCATAGGGCTGTTAGTAATTTATAAATATTTTCTATTTGATTGTGATTCAATAGGAATGTGGAAATAATATTCATATTTGTTAAACAATGCTTTCTGCTATATTATTAATTGGACTCGTTAATAAATCGATATTGTAGTTTATTTTATTTAAATACTGAATTCTTGATATTATTAAGTTTTTTATTTATCTTGTTAGAAACAATTTCTTGTATATTTTTTAAGGTTTTTAAAATTATATTTTGTTCTTTATTTATGTGTTTATTAATATCGTTAAATCTTTGTATCATTTGTGTATTCCATATACTTTGTTTATTAAATGCTTTATTAAAATTTTGTTAATTTTTCAATTAGTGTTTTGAGTTGAGAATTTATATTTTTATCATCAATAAGTAACCCTGTTGCAAATTTTTAAAATTTATTGATAATAGTTAGGATGTGTTGATTATTGACATGATAGATGTCTATGTGCAAGATATCTAAAGGTTTTTCAGGTATTTCCGGAGTTTGGGAAATTAATTTATATGGACGTCTATCACATTTCAGTATTTGACATGTTTCACAATTGTTTACTATTTGGCTTATATTGTTCTTCATATTCGGGGAAAAATACTCTCTTTAAAGGTATAAGTACTTTTCTTCAATTCGCCGGTGATTGTTATTATGATGATATTTCCTTATAATTTCATCTTGTTCATCGTTTTTGGTAACATCTCTTATTCTAAGTGTACAACGTATTAAGCGTTACGCCTTATTAGCGAAATATGCTGAAAATACCTTTTGTACTATACGAGAAATATCATCATCTGTATAAATTTGTAGCCTATTCCGTTTAAAAAACATAGTAAACATCCCTATTATTGAATCTTTGTCATAAGATTTAAAAGATACCTCAATGACTATATTCGATTTTGGTTGTATTTCGAGTATTAATTAGATATTAAATTTATTTGAAGGTTTTTTCTGAAATTGAAATACCGTCCTCTACGTTTTCTTCCGCAGAGTGAATCGTACTACCGCTAGTGCCAATGGTGGAAAAAACTATTGCCAAAAGTTTTTTTCTATAGTGGAGTAATTACTTTCTGAAGCATTTAATGTTCTGCTAGCATAACAAATGGGTTTATCGCTTCCTACTTGACCTTGAGATAATACTGTCCCTAATGCGTAGTTACTAGCATCCGTGGTCAAAATGAAAACTAAGAAAAAAAATGAATGTTGTAATATAGGATCATTACAGAGTAGATTTTTACACATCTTAACAGTTTTCCTTTTTTCGGACAAACTGTTGGTGGTTTTGTTAATTTTGTTTTTTTTTTTTTTTGTTTAATTTTGAATAATTTAATCCCAAAAAAAGATTTAAACTGTTTCGAAGTTTTTAAAATAGGAAAATTTTTTGGTTTAATACCTTTCGGCAGAGTCTAAAAATTCTATTTCCTCAAAAATTCTGATTTATCTAATTGAATTTTAAAATTTGATTTTCTCAATCTTTCAAATACCAATTCCAAATTATTAATATGATGTTCTTGTAAAGAAGTTGCTAAAATAATGATATCATCTAAGTAAACCTGACATATTCCACCTACTAATTCCCTAAGGACATTATCTATGGCCCTCTGAAATGTGCGTTTTTTAGACCAAATCCTAATAAATTCGTAATGCCCTCCTTCTACTGAAAACGCAGTTTTCATTTCAATTTGGTGGAAACCACTGGCAAGATCCACAGTAGAGAAATACATGCACCTACCTAATTTATCTAGAAGTTAGTTGATATTAAGAATTAGGTATTTATCAGTAATGGTCTTCTCGTCTCCATTTCTGCTTGCCACTATCATCTTTCTTCTTTGATACTATCCAGACGGGTGAACTCCAAGGTGAGTAACTTGATCGTATTATGATCTGATTCAGTAATTTATCAATTTGTTCTTTTACATCCCCCTTGTGAACGCAATAGTATCTATAGTACTCGATATATATATGGCACATCATTGATTGTCGGTATACTGTGTCTGATGTTGTTCGAAAATGTCTACATGTTTCAAATAGAAGTCACCTTTCTTACTGGTTGATGTGTTCGGTACATAATAAATCTAATTCCACGGTAATAACTTCGAAAAATTTCTGAGAATACTCCTCAAAGGTTGATCAAAATATATTATTTCTAAAGAATCTCCCAAGTTTGTTACCTCAAGTAAACTAAACCAATATTTTGCTGTATAAATATCAGCTGAAATGATAAAATTATCGTTTATATACGTTCTTAATATCGACGGGCGACTTAATGATAATTCTGGTGTTTGGTTCAACCAGAATTTTACCAGAACGCGCGTTCGGTTTGTGATATAATGGGATTGATATAAATATTGTCTCTAATATATTAGACTGCATATCAATCTTAGCTCCTATATTAGACAAATAATCAATCACTAAGTAGTAGTAGTATTAACTTCCATACTCTGATGTCTTCTCATTTGTGAGCTTGAGCTACGTTTGTTGCTCGGGAAAGAACTTCTGTTTCTTAGGTAAGTAAAGCTACTAGACGGATCCAATGGTTCCGGAAACTTAGGTGTATTATTATTAAAAGGTATATGTTTTTGATGATTGAAATTATTAAATTGGCCATTATTGAAGGACATTTGTCTTCCCTGTTGATTATAAAAAATATTTGGATTGGCATTGCGAATACTTCCACTATAAGCGGAACTGTTGGTACAAAACTGTTGATTTTCCTATTTTGAAGGTTATTATAATTCGGTTTACTATAAAAACGATTTTTGTTATACGGGTAATTATCTTGTCTACACTGATTATTTCTACTATAAAATCTATGCTACTGTTGATAGTAGATATTCTGCACTTAAATGCAGAAATCCGAGGCTTCAGCCAATGTGCTTGGCCTCATGGCCCTTATTGTTGCCCCAATATCTTAATCCTGTAACAAAAGAGTTAAGGCACATTTCCCCATGAAGTACCTCCTTAGTATTAATCACATTGTGATCTATTTCGTGTAACAAAATGTTACAAAGAGCTGATTACAGTTCTACTATTGAACTTCTCAAATGGTTTGTTATATTGCCTCAATGTATGATGGTCTTTTGTCAGAGAGGGCTCCGAACGATTATCTGAATATGGCGTAATAAGTTTTCCTTTATATTATCCAAATTTAATGGCGTACCTCATTTGCGAATAGCCCTTAACAAAATTTGTTCATACGGTGTCTTATCTGTTCCCCTTACGAACAACAGAACTTCAAGATTATTAATGAATTCATATAGTCCCTAGGCTATATATAGTATATATCAAATGTTGACAATTGGTTGATGGCGCCAGGTATTCTTAACGACTGGAATACGTCTATTTGCCCTGCCGCCAACCCTGATGAAGCAGGTAGGGCAGTACCAGATACAGACTGCTCACTTAAATCGTTCTTCATTATAACCAAGTGTTCTGTTTCAGGAATTAATGTTAAACTTCCACTTAAAAAAAATCGGAATGTTATAAAGTGAAATATTTATATTTGGTATTAATTATATCTTAATTTTGGATATAGTCTTTCTGATCAAATGTTCCGAAGATGAAAACGAATTTATTCAATTTCATCAACGAATTTAATGAAAATAGTGTATATAATAATAGTATATAAAAGTAATGTAGTTACAATATTGCTAATAATAGTAGCATGTCCATCAAAAAGTTTAGCAGGAGTGTGTTGAGATTAGCTTCACCGAATTAGTAGATGATCTTTGTGTGGATCTATATTGGAATTTTCTTTTATCAATTTTATTTTGTCCTCTCCTTCGCTTTTTTTATAATACGATATTCCTCCATTCAAAAATAAATTTATTTTTTATTTATATTATTTATTTGTTTTTATTAAATTTTAATTTACAAATTTTTTTCATATATAATATGGTATTTCTTTGTATTTCAAATTTTTTATTAGATTTTTTTTACAAGCTCCTATTCAATATCCAATATCCAAAATAAGATATATATATATATATATATATATATATATATATATATATATATATATATATATATTATTTTATATATTAAACTATATTTTTTTACTTTGAATAATAAATAAATAATTTAAATACAATATTCACTCGTGTATCAAAATTTTTATATTTTTATCCTTTTTTTATTTATTTATTTATTTATCGTTTTTATTTATTTATTTATCGTATTACTTTTGCTACCAAAAATATTTTAACTTCTTAAATACATGTCTAAATTCACTTTAATAAATTTCCATATAATTCACTTCTTTTTCACCACTAATTACTGCCCTTTTCGACTGCGCCATATATAGTAACGGAGTAAAACGACTTTGCTTCTTGGTTGATTAATAATATCTAATTTTATTGTTTTTGTTTATTTATGCTACTTAAATGTCTGGAATGAAATTCTAAGAAGTTTGGAATTTTAGGAAACAATATTAATAATTAACGCAAATTAGTCAGTTTTAGAAAAATAAAAATAAATAATAAAATATTTCCTTATGTCTGACCCAATTAATATAAATTGATGACTGTGGGTTAACTAATTTAAGTAGGTCGATAAGTGCAGTTGTTGTTGGTATAGTTATTGTTAATGTTGGTTGTTGTAGTTAGTGTTGGCGGTTGTTATTGCTAATAATGGCTGTTGCCATTAATGTTAATGTTGGTTGTTGTTGTTACTGGTTGGTTGGAGATCATTGGTAACTCGAGCAAAAGAAAGCTTAGAAAAAATGATTTTAACATAGTGCTGTTATTGGTAGTCTTAATGCTAGAAAGAGCTACAGGAGTATTGTTTTTAAGCCATATTTGCATAAGAATATTATTGAGGTTTCTTAGAAATTTGTTTTATTAAAACATGTTTTATTTTTTTTTAAGTAATTATCAATATCTTCCAAAAGAGTGCAAAATATGCACTTAGTTTTCGTTTTGTAGTCGTAGAAATTACCTTTTTCTAGGAGTCTTTATCGGTGTTTTATTGCTGCCGTTGAGTGATAACTTTGATAGTTGGCAATAAAACGATATTTACCTGACTTGGTATAACTTAATATTCAAAAAACAAATTCATAAATTATCTTAAAATTTTAATTTTAAGAAATAATTTAAATTTATATTCTCTGTACTTAGTCTTTTTATATTTTTTTCATTTATTGACATTCAAATATTCATGATTACATTCAAGGTTTAAATATCTATCCCAGGAAAAAATTTTCACTTAGGACTGTGCAATAAATATACAAATGCTTCATTTAAATTATTACTCAGCACCTAGAAATATCCACACTATAACTTTGTATTACTACTAAAATTGTCACTCGTCTCTGCAATTTGCATCAGCAAACGCAAACTATTGCTTACGAAGTAAAATATATTTTTGTATAGTTAGTTGCGCACGTACAATTTAGTCCAACTTATATTGCGCAGTATTATTTTCTATGCTGAGATAGCATTCTTCTCTAGTAACAAATTTTCGTTTTGATTTTGCTGCTATTGTGCTATGATTAGCAGCCTTTTTGTGTGAAAGTTAAAAACATATACATATATACGAACATATGTACATACCCACAGATATAATAACATACATACAAACACATACCAACATATGTACATTAGGGTGGATCCAAAATTAAAAGTAACGATGTTCCCACTTCAAATGAAAATTTACTTTATTTTAAGAGATCGTTTCACGAAAGGATTTTCGTCTTGACATTCTTTCATGAGCTGGATCAAAATTAAAAAAGGCCCTTTTTAGGGTTTTTCGAATTTTTTTCATATATCTGCCAAAGGAACAATATGAAAATTTGGTATCGCAAGACATGCCTTTAGGTCCAAATGATTCCAAAATTTTTCACAAATATTTAAATTTTTTACATATAAATATTTAAAAAAATAAAATTATAAAATATAATCCTCTAGCAGTTCGAACTTGATTCGAGTTTTTAGAAGCATAATTTTCTTCATATACAAATGCTTCTATATGATCAGAAATTAAATAAATTTATAATTTAAATAAATTATTTTAATTTAGCGTTGCCAAATTTTCAGGGATTATAAGGAAACTTTTCAAAAGAAATTTTATTCCATTTTGTTGTTCAATCTAATGATAAATTACAATTTTTTTCCGTTTTCTTCTTTATACAGCATTTTAAGTGCAACTCAAGGACCTATATTCTTATAAAAGTTATCTGAAGATTTCCAAACTCTTTGTTTTTGTGTCCTTTGGTATCAATTTTGAAAATAAAAATTAATTTTTGCAGATAAGCCCTCGATTTGTAATTTTTAGTAGAAATTAGTAAATTTTATTTGTATGTTGGCTGGTTTATACGATACGTATGCTGCCAAAAAAAGTACTAAAATACGTAATTTCGACTCTGGTTTATCTGAACAACAGGTATGAAGTGTAAAAAATATTTGTGTAAAAAACCTTAAATTTGTAACTTAACCGAATTTTTGTAAATTATTCAAAAATTTATCACTTTTTTGCAAGTGGTGCACAAAAAATATTTTTTACACTTTTTGAAATATTTTATTTGTTTAATATTTTTATATAAAGGAAAAACCATCTTTAAAGTGAAACGATCGCGAGTGTTAATTCTTTTGCTTAATAAATAAATATATACACGCCGTTGGCATTGCAACCTTTTGCAAAAAGTTTTATTTTATTATTTATTTAAAATAAATACACAATATTCGCTAGTGTTAATTTTTATTGTATATAAAATAATTAACTTATTATTAATCGCTTTTCTTTTATTCGTTGTTCGTCAACTTGTTAAGTTCAATTTCATTTATTATTAATTTATTAACATCAGCTGTTAACAGTGTAGTACAATTACACTGGCATCAAAAAGTGTAATTTCATACAAATTGAAAATATCAAGTTGAAAGTGCGTTCACACTTGCATCGAAAATATGTATTGCATATTAAAAAGTTAGTGCGTTAATACTTTAAATAATATGAAATACTTTTAATAGTATGAAATAATAAATATGAAATAATAAATATCGATTTTTCTTGTTAAATAAATAATGTTAAATATATTTTTATTTGGAAAAATAAATTATTTTTAATTGGAATAAATTGAACTTTAACGATAACTTTAAATAAAAGAATAAATCAAAGAAATATCAGAATATTGTGTAACCGACGGGAGAATAATTTTATAGTTGAAATTAAATATATATTTTTTAACATAATTCTTACAGTTATAATTCTTAATACCAAAGCAAAAATTTATTAAATGTATTTTACCAATAAATTTATTTGGTTCTGTTGATTTTTGAGGAATTTTATAATTATACACTGCCTGCCACTTGAATAAGGAATCACATTTTTTTTAATTTTATTTATCTCCTAAACTAAAGTTCAGAAAAAAATAATTTTTTGTGCAACCAAATTTCAAAGTGTTGGCTTTAGTTTCCTGAAGAAATAAAAAATATACATATTTTGTTATAGTAAAATTATGCATTTATTTAAGGACATGTATTTCTGTGGTACTTTTTCGTGTGTCACTTGAATAAGGAATATTTTAAAACTAAGCAAACTGTAATTTATTTTTAAATTTTAGGTTATAAAAATGAAAGTTATTATCTTCTAGCATTCAATTAGTAATGAGTACTGCCACCATTTTTAGAAATAAACTCAAAAATGCGATTTGGCATCGACTTGTATAATGACTCTAAATAATTTAGCGAAATTGAACTCCATGCTTCCGTTATTGCATCCTTTAAGGATTCTATCGTCTCAAATAGTTTTCCTCCTTCATACACTTTTCTTACAAGCCAACCCCAGACATTTTCCATTGGATTCAGGTCTGATGAATATTTGGGCCAATCCAAAAGTTGAACACCTTGTTGATTAATCCATTGTTTTACTGCTTTGGCGGTATGAATCGGAGCGTTGTCGTGTTGGTACGTCCAAGGTGTGGGTCTAAAGAAATCATTAAATTTTGGAGATGCTTCCTCCAGAATGTTTTTGTAAGTCGTTGCAGTCATTTTGTTGGATACAAAAACCAATTCTATGGTACCAGAATACGAAATGGCACCCCATACCATTATTCCGCCCTCTCGGCTGTGTCTGCGGCTCAAAAATAATTCGTCCTTATTTAGGTCATGGAAGTAATAGTTATAGCCGTCGGGACCATCAATATTAAACTTTTTTTCATCGGAAAATACAACTTTAAACCAATTGTCGGACCATGTCATTGTATTTTAGGCAAACTGCAGACTTTGTGACTTGCGTTTTTCATTAAGTGGTGTTTTTTGCAGCTTTCGTCGGACTATGTATGGGTCCGGCTTTAAAATACGGTGAACTGTTCTTAGACTGGCACTGACTCCACTTTTTTCACGTATTTTTGATACCGACATGGCAGAATTTGATGCAATTCTAAGAATTTTTCGTCTTTCTTTTGAAGTTGTTGCCATTTTTCCGCCTTTCATGTTTTTCCATATCTTTCCACGTTATTTGAATAATTGTACACAACTGTCTTTCCTCTATTAATGTTTTTGGCTATTTGGACCGGATTCTGACCCTGAGATTTCAAAATCAGAATTTTTTCTTTTTCAGAGTTATTTTAATAAAACTATTTTGAATAAAAACTATTTAAAAACTATCAAATTAAAAAATTCTCTAGCCGTTTATATTGAAAGATATTCAAATAATAGCCTTCCTTATTAATATTAAAAGAATTCCTTATTCAAGTGACACACGAAATAGTACCACAGAAATACATGTCTTTAAATAAATGTCTTTAAATAAAGCCAACACTTTGAAATTTGGTTGCGCAAAAAATTATTTTTTTCTGAACTTTAGTTTAGGAGATATATTTAATTAAAGTTACAAAAATGTGATCCCTTATTCAAGTGGCAGGCTGTAAAAGATGTCAAGATTCTCCTTCCAAATCGGAAACTTTGGAGAAATTATTAACAAAAAAGGCAAAAGTTGCACAAAATATTGAACGAATTCAATCCAATTGAATTATAATGTAATTTGGACATTCTTACAAATTATATTGAGCAAGAAATAAAGCATCAATCAGATATGGATAATTTAGATCTCGATTATGATCCTGAGCTTGAAGATATTTGTGTGACCACAAAATCATTATTTTTGAGTCTTTTGGAGAAAAATAGAAAAGTGTGCCTGAAACATATTTTAGTGTTCAGTCATACCAGTCAAGACTCCTAAATATGAAGTTAGAAGAAGGTATACGATAACGAGTGCTTGATATTTTTCGATAATATCGCCAAACTTGAAAAGGGCTCAAGTAATAATCAGACTTGTCATTTGAACACGTCAATAGAAAACGAGAGCAATGTTAATTCAATTGTTAGAAAATTCTGGGAGTTAGAAAGAATCAATAAAAATATACTCTGAGGAACAGCAAAAAAAAATTATACGGCGCTTATCGTCAGAACGATCTGAAGTTTAATTGCCTTTCAAATCTGATACCAAAGTTTTAGGTTAACCTTTCGAAACCGCTAAAAAACGATTTCTTTAATTGGAACTTTAAATTTTTAAAGATAATGTTATGAGAGAAATGTATCATGATTTTATGAAAGAGTATTTTGACTTAGGTCATATGTCAATTTTAGACAATATATCAGGTTTTCCTTACTATTTTATTCCACACCAATGTGTTTTGCCATCTCAGAATACAACTACGAAACTTCGAGTAGTTTTTGATGCTTCATGTCGAACTTCTTCGCAGGTATCATTTAACGATTTGTTAATGGTTGATCCTACAATACAATAAGAATTATATGCGATATTAATCCGTTTTAGATTACATAAATGTGCAATCACTGGCTATATTGAAAAAAATCTATCGTTTATTGCCATACTGGCACAAAAGCTATGATAGAAAATTGCCATACTGGTACAAAAGCTATGATAGCTCTTTCGCGAAAAAATTTTTGGCTCGTAAATGCGAAAGCAGAGTGCAGCAGAATAGTTCGCAAGTGTGTACTAGAGACCTTCACCAATTGATTTGTAATTCATTTCAATTATTCCCTACATTTAATTTGTTGACTGTTGTTGCTATTTAAACTTAAAATCAATTAGCTGTGTGTGCATACGTATTAAAAAGGGCTAAAAAGCAAAAAGAAACAAACAAACAAAAATTGTGCAGGGAATCATAAAAACATTTTAGCAATAAAACATTTTGAACTGAATTGAATTATACGTAGAAAGACAACAAATGTAATATTGTTATTATTATTATTTTTTTTTTTTTTGTACAAATTTTGAAACAAGAAAAAGAAAATATGAAAAATGTAAATAATATACATACATATTTAATTAAAGTTAATAACACCTATAAAAAAATAAAATTTATTTGATTTTAGATATTTATTCTATTTCATTTATTTAATTTTCTTTTTAATTTATGGATGTTACTTTTCTTTTTTCTGATTGAGTTTACTTATTTTATAAACTGCATTTTTTATCTATATTTTTTTTTATAAAAAAGTAACTGGATGATTCAACATAGCCCAACCCAAACGACAAAACGTATATTTATGAAATTTGGACTAAGACAAGATTTCTGTTTTTTTTTTCATAATACATATTATCTATTTCTTGACATGAATATTATATCGGCATTTGATTTTTTTACATCTATTATAACATAATTTTTATTACGTACATGTGAAAGGGACAATAAATGGATAGAAACTGGAAATTACATTTTGTTTAAACCTATTGAGCTGGTTTTTATAAAATTTTAAGAACTGATTCATTTATTTACAAAACACAAATTAAGGAGTTGTCATTTGTAATTCTACATATTGAATTAGGTGGTTCAACATTATATGAAAACAACTAAAATTAAATTATAAAATTATAACAAAATTTCATTACATCTTTATCAAATTTCAACTTCCTAAGATGATTGGAACAATATTTCCTTCATGTTTTTCGTCCTATAACAAATAACTTACAAAATAAATTTTAAAAAGTCCTAATATACATACTTTTATTTTATGTTCTTTTATTAAATTATTGGAAACATGTATTTTATTCTTCATTTGCTTTAAGAATTAAAATGAAACTCCTAATATGTAATTATCGAATACCAAGGCAATAACAAAAATCACAGCAATGAAAATAAGTGCAGGTCGTTCACTTTCTTTCTTTCTTTTTTCAAAATCAAAAAGAATTAATTTTTTCTTTTACAAGGTATTTCATTACAGTTTATTATTATCTTTTTTCAATTCAAAATGTATTTTTTTTTTAATGTATTCTATTGCTCATTAATTTTTGATTTGCTTTAACAAAAATTGTAATTTCCCTGTTTTACCCCCGTTTTCGGAAAATTCTTTTGCCCATGGATGTAATAATAATAATTATAATAATAATAATAATAATAATAATAACAATAATAACAATAATAATAACAATAATAATAATAATAACTAATAATAATGAATAAATAATAATAATAATAAATAAATAATAATAATAAATAATTAATAATAATAAATGAATAATAATAATAAATAAATAAATAATA
>OW026523.1:33053239-33058239 GCA_932274085.1 Protocalliphora azurea | reverse complement strand
TTTACTCCACATATTTTGTTTGCGCAAGCGTAACAGTTGTCGGAATTGTGCTCTCCTGGATCAGTCCAAATCATTGGTACAACAAAACGAAGTGAACTGCGTTTCCCTTGGATCCACATGTTAAGACCATTGTAGCACGTTTTACAAATTTTGTCTGAAACCCACGAAACGCCGCGAATTATTTCGCAATCAAAATAAAGTTTAAAAGCGCGCTCCACTTGCTCAGTGAGTAATGCAGCATTTGTTGAAAAAGCTCTTTTGCCACAAACGTAACATAAAAATTTGATATTTTCTGGACAATTTGCACTCATTTCGGTTTTATACTTTTATTACTTTTTCGTCACTTTAAAAAAACCGTACTTTACGCGTTCGGAGACACTTGTTGAATGACAAAAATCGATCAGTTTCAATATTTTACTGAGAGGTACTTATGAATTCGCGCATCTTTTAAGGGTGGCTATAAACCTGATTCGTGTGCGTTTTAAATTTTTCGAAACGTTCTAAAACATGACCACTCATAAATGCGGGTGCAATTTGTGTAAAAAAATCATGCAGGTAGCCAACGGAAAAAACCCAAATAATTAAAAAAGTGCACTTTCCTTTTTTCCTTTTAATTGTCTACGCACATTTATGACCGTTTTTTAGTTTGTTACCACTACTATAAAAATCAAATAACCTTTTGTTTATTATTTTTTTTTAAATTCTGATAATCATAAAAAAAAGTCATCAATGTTTTTTCCAAGGAATTTTGAGCATATCTCGAGCAAATTTTTGAAATTCATACCTTCACTTAATTGTGAATAAAAGCGAAACGCGTCCATCGATTTTCATGATCTATGTCTCATTTTGTTTAAAGGTTATGTGACTTTACGTGAAAGTAATAGGACTTGACACTTTTTTTTACAGTTTTGGATTTTTTATGTTTTTAAATTTGTTTCAGCAAAATCGGACTGGTGGTTCTCGAGTTATGTCAAAAAAAGACCACCAGAAGTCATAATTTCCCCTATATGATAGCTGCTAACTTCAAATCGATATATCTCGATTCCTAGACGTGACCCAGCGAAACGCCGGGACACGTATAACTTCTTTTTTACCGATATAGCATTTCCCGTTGGTTTCATCCCATCCCGATTTTGACTGTCGCATAGTGTAATAAGAAATAAATAATAATCAATGAATAATAATCAATGAATAATAATCAATGAATAATAATAATCAATCGATAACAATAATCAATAGATAATAATAATGAAAAAATAATAAAAATAAATAAATAATAATAAATAAACGATAATAATAAATAGATAATAATAATAAATAAATAGTAATAAATAAATAATAATAATAAATAATAATAACAATAATAATAATAATAATAATAATAATAATAATAATAATAATAATAATAATAATAATAATATTAATAATAATGAATAAATAATAATAATAAAGAAATAAATAATAATAATAAATAAATAATAATAATAATAATAAATAAACAATAATAATAATAAATAATAATAAATTAATAATAAATAAATAATTATAATAGTAATAATAAACAAATAATAATAAGTAATATTAATAATAATAAATAAATAAATAATAAATAATATTAATAATAATAAATAAATAATAATAATAATAATTAATAAATAATAATAAATAAATAATAATAATAATATATAAATAATAATAAATAAATAATAATAATAAATAAATAATAATACCTTGACTTTACGTGAAAGTAATAGGACTTGACACTTTTTTTACCGTTTTGGATTTTTTATGAATTAAAAATAAAAAAATTCGATTTTTTAGGCAAAAAATAGTTTTTTTTTTCATACATTTATTTATAACTGCGAAACTGTTGCTTATGTAGCGAAACTTTGTATGAACAGATTAAAGGAATTGTAATTCCTAATTTTTTTAAAATTGTTTCAGCAAAATCGGACTGGTGGTTCTCGAGTAATGTCAAAAAAAAAAAGACCACCAAAGGTCACAATTTCCCCTATATGATAGTTACCAACTTCAAATCGATATAGCTCGATTCCTAGACGTGACCCAGCGAAACGCCGGGACACGTATAACTTCTTTTTTACCGATATAACATTTCCCGTTGGTTTCATCCCATCCTGATTTTGACTGTCGCATAGTGTAATAAGAAATAAATAATAATCAATGAATAATAATAATCAATAGATAATAATAATCAATAGATAATAATAATGAAAAAATAATAAAAATAAATAATTAATAATAATAATAAATAATAATAATAAATAAGTAATAATAATAATTCAGTCAGAATTCATTACGATCGGACGTGTTTTTATTGACTCGCTAAACTTGCCAAAAATTAAAGTGTTTTTGTGTTGGAAATAATAGAAAAAACTAATTATTTAAGAACAATTATTCAAAAATAATTATTTAAAAATAAACCAATAAAATATTAAGTAAAAACAGTGTCTATAAGTTGAAAACATATTCAAAAAAAAAACTAATCACAAAAAACTATAGCAAAAATAAACAAATATCAAAAAAAAAAAAAAAAAAACAAAGAAAATTCCTCTCGACACAAATCAAATAATTTTGTCAATTTTTTTCCCTAAAAGCAAAATATGAATAAAAATCAAGAGCACCTTTCAGCTACCAATGCTCTTTGCAAGACATGTAATAAGACTCTGCCTATAACAGGCGAATGTGTTAAATGTAATAATTGTGAGAGTAAATATCATTATTCCCCGTGCGCTGCACTTTCTCAGTCGACATATTCAATTATGAGTACAGAAAAGAAAGCAGCATGGAAATGTCACAACTGTAGAGGCGAAAAAAGTTGTAGCAAATCTCCAAACAATCTGTACCAGGAATTTATTTATAAAGAACAACAAACCCAACAACCAATTACCAGCAAACAACAAAGAGATGAAGAAAATAATGATAATCCTAAAAGTGAAGATAATACCAATAAACGTTTTAAGAACTCCATAGATTTAAATGCACTAAACTCCAATTTAAGTAAACTGAAGTCGGACTTACTGTCCCTTAAAACTTCCACATCAAATGAATTAAATGTCATCAATGCCGGTATAAACCAACTAAATAATAATATTTTATCTTCTAACAATGCACTAAGAGAAGAAATGGCAAATGCATTTATAAAGTTAACGGAATCTATGTCAACTCTATCAGCACAGGTCATTGACTTAAAGCAAGAAAATGAAAATAAAGAGATACGTATTAAAAATTTGGAAAACAAACTGAATTACATGGAACAAAAAATGTTAATAAAAAATGTTGAAATTAAAAACATAAGAGACAGTAACATAGATGAAATACAAATAATTAAAACGATTGCAGAGTCCGTTAATGTAAACATACAAGAATCAGATATAAACAACACATATAAAGTAAAAAAAGTGGGAACATTATCGTCGAATTTTGCTCTTTAAGTAAAAAAAAAGAGTTAATGAGTAAAATTAGTAAACATCGTGTCAAGGGAGATTTATTAAATAAATATGATGATCAACAAACAAATGATCATACTGTGAATACAATAAATCAAAACAACAACATCATATTTGTAAATGACCAACTTACGGCACATAATAGGCGACTTCTTTGGCAAGCTAAAAATAAAGCAAAAGAATCATGTTGGAAATATGTGTGGATTTGAGATGGGATTGTGTTTGCCAAGAAAAATGAAAACTCATCTGCAATTTTAATACATAATTCAAGCGACATAGAACTTATTGCTTAATTTAAAAACATTTATACATTTATAATTATACTCAAAAAAATAAAAAGAAAATTTGAAAATATGAACAACATAACAATTGAACAAATTGATAGTTTTAAACAATATAAATCAGAAATATTAAGTTATCCCTTGTCTATAATCTTTTTGAATATTCGTTCCATGCGTAAAAATTTTAATGCTTTTATTGCTACAATTCGAAACATAATTTCTAAAATAAAAATCATAGTACTAGCTGAAACAAACATAAGTGATGAAGAGTGTTCATTATACTCTATTAGTGGATTCAATTCAACTTTTAAAAATAGAGAAGGACGAAGCGGTGGAGGGTTAGCTACTTTTGTTAAAGACACAATACAGTTTACATTAATACCAACTAATCCAATTACAATGGAGACAATACAGATAAATATAGAGACAAATGAAAATACAACGCTCTTAGCAATTTATAGGCCACCGTTCTTAATGTTAGAAAATTCACGAAAGAGCTAGATGATTTAATAAAAATGCAAAAAAAGCAAAAAAACTTTATTGTAGTTGGTGATATGAACATAGATTTAATAAAACAAAATTATACAACAACATGCTATTTAGATATGTTTTCGGCAAATGGTTTACAATGTTTAAATAATCTTTGTACAAGAGAAGATTTAAACAATAACACAAAAACAAGTATTGATCATATATTTATAAGATCCAAACATATCAACGTACATGCACATACAACAATAGTAAAAACAACAATATCAGATCACTTTACTCTCTTTTGTTGTCTTTCTGACAATAATAACATGAGCGATGAAATCAACAATAATTTTACTCAACAAACAAAATTGTGTAATAACAAAGTTAACGAACTTATACGTACAACAAATTGGCAAGATTTTATTAATCACTCGGATCAAATTGAAAATAAATTTAAAAATATATATAGAAACTCAACTATGACTATTAAAAAAAAGAAAAAAAGAATATCTAGTCCATGGATATGTGAAAGTTTAATAAAAAGTTGTGAGGCTAGGGATAAACTTTATAACAAATGGCGAAGAAATAAAAATAACAAAAATTTTGAATATGAATATAAAAAATATAGAAATAACTTAAATAAAAAACTAAATTATGCCAAAAATCAGTATTATAAAAACAAGTTTTATGAAAATAGAAATAACATGCGAATAACATGGCAAATTATAAATAAAATTATAGGAAAGAAATCTATAAATAACGATGAAATTAAAAAGCT